>JAEMON010000004.1:34149886-34175033 GCA_030264115.1 Lygus lineolaris
CTTAGGGCAGTTCAAATAAAGTCAGTTCCAACATCCCATAGTAAAAATGTTTGTTTTCTTAGTGAAATCGGATCCTTAGGTAAGTACCTAGAGAGAAATCGGTCTGTTTAGAAATTGTATCGCAGTGACTGTAGTATCCCATCACGATGAAATTCATAGGGAACCATCTTAGAAGCTACTCCCGCCCACAGACTCTAACAATTTCATTAAAATCTAAGGCAAATTGTGAGTGTTGTGGGTTTGGCAACTTCTCGCACCCGAAGAGGTAATCGCTGATCCGATCACGATTAAATTCATAGGGGATCATCTATAGGTTAGCCCGTAACTTCACTCCGTTTTAGCAAATTCGAATCACAAACGGGTAGTGAGAAATATGTTTGGAGGATTTTACGTTTGCGTTTTAGTCATCATTTTGCAAGGGACTAAATTTGTTCAGAAAGGTGCAAAATGGCTCTAAATAGAAAAAAATGTAAACCTACCTATATACATAGATTAATGCATTATATTATTATTATAGTGAACCTTCCTTCACCTCTAACGTGGGTAGCTATTTTTTAAATAACAATGATTCTCCGTAACTATTCTCTATAACATTGGACAGATGTCAAACTCCTCTGTAGGTTCTGACTGAACAACTTCTTCGACGTTAAAGTAGGAAAACTTTCGAGATGGACATTCAACATCGAAACTAAAAATGAGAGACGGAAAACGTCGGAAAAGATTTACTTACAGACAGCTTGAAAGTTGTTAGAGAAACCCGCGGGGAGCGCTCTACTTTGGAAGTTGAGGTCGATATCCTTCACAAGGGCCTTTCGTGTTCTGTCGACGCATTTGGTTGGGAGAAGGGAATTGATGAATTTGGGACGAGGGAATTCTGTCAGGGAATCCGAGTTCTCGGAGACGTCAGAGAATAACCAAGTGAACGATTCGATGTGTTCAAGGCTTGAATTTAATTTAGAATGTAATTTGAATTTAGAAAGATTTTCACCGATAGGTTTCTTTCTTAGCACAAAAACTGGAAAGTCTGCCAAGCTATTTAATAGGAAGGACTATGTACGTACACACTCCTGTGTACATATTCATCCTATTCAATAAATTACTGAGATGATCCCAATCGTCTTCAAATAATAGTAGGTATTTTTGGGGGGTTTTGTGGGTTATTTGTTTATGGTATTATTATTATAGGCAAATTTTAATGATTCTGATCAATACCAGGCAGATGTTGTTGTGTGGAGAAAATGTCTACCAAGTAGGGTGGGCAGAATAGCTTTCTCGCTTATTGTGACGTGGACATAAAATAGAAATTAGCTGGTGAAAAAATGATTACCTACTCAAAATGTATTTTCAATCCTGTGGGTACCTACATAGAAAGTGCTGGAACTTGATACACGATACACAGCCTTGAGCCTAACTTCTCTCCTGTTCACGCTTATAATGTTTTGGTAGTAGCTCAAGTTTCAACACAGCTGATCTAAATGATCAATAATTTTCGGTTCAGCGAAAGTTGGTGCTAAATTTTCGACTCAGCTGAAATGTGAGCTCAATTTTTGACTTATCTGATCTAAAAGCTCAATGTTCGACTCAGCTGATCTATAAACTCTATATTTGACTCAATTTGTTAGGGATTTGGAAGTGTCCTGACTAAGATTTTAAAATTGTCCGACCGCCAAGACCGGTTCTTACCGGCAGTCTTGTTGACATAAATATTACAGGAAATTCTCGTTAGCAGATGAGCAGAGACAGACTTTGATCCGAGCAACAGGACTGAAGCTCATAGGGAGCCATCTATGACCCAAACCATACAACCCAAATAGAATCATCAAATAAAATAAATAATACGTAAATTCAATCAAAATCGGGCCAAAAATTTCGGAATTTTGCCTGGAACAATGAAATAACGACAGACACGGACCAAACTTTTTTTTGGAAGCTTTGACACTCCGAAACTTATGATCTGATTTAGATGAAATTTTCATGGATTGTGCGGTGGACCCGTTTGAATTTCATCTCCAGCAGACCAATAAATAGCATCGGGTGAAAATTTTAAATTTGAAGGACAGCACTTGTTCGAATGCCTGCACGAAAATAAGGCTTCCCTACCTTCGGTAGTGAGGAATCAAACAATTTACTAAATTCATTCTAATACATTTCACGTAAGAGTATATACGACTTTGATAATATGATAGCCGATGGTTCACAATATGTTAACAAAATCTGTGGTGGGTGTGCCGTTTAGAGTTGAGTTTTATAGTCTTCACCAAGGAACCGCTGTTAAAACTATCTCTGTTATTGAGAAACTCTTTATTGTGCAAATCAAGATGATAAAACAAAGGGGAAATTTATAAAACCAAATTGTGACTTTACTGCTTTGTGCCAATTGCGGCCCTAAACCTCTTTCTCCTTGCCTTAATAAACCCCTGGAACTTCCTTTTAAACCACTCCGCCTGCACAGTGAGCACAATTACGCAACAGAACCCTTCGAGGAAGTAGATCCGTTCTCTCGCGATTTCATTTGGCAGAATAATTTTGACCCTCCAGATCTGATGTCTGGTAAAATAAGAGATCTCACCATGAGATGCATTTCTGTAGCGGAGACTTAACTTGATGTTTATTCATACAATGAGGCTGTAAATATTACATGATTCGCTGGCTGTCTGACGCAGAGATATATAATTTTATTAGCATTTTATTTATAAAGGTTGTTCTTGTCAGAAAAGATTTACGGTCGATTTAAATCAAAGTCACTGTGGACATTGTGAGAGATCCATACAATGCTGAACACGTCGATCTAGACTGCGATCCGAAACACTTACTTTATTTTTCAAAAAATTGGAGTTACCACAATCCGTTCAGCCGTATAATGATAATGATGGAATGTATAATGTCTGGAAGCCAAGCACGGAAGATATGAATGATTTTTTGTACTCTCCTTATTTGGCCCAAAAGGAGAAGGGAACGTTCTGCAATCGGCCTAATATAATATATATATACTCTAATTGAATCCAAATTAATCTATTCGTATCAAATAATATTGTATGTGTGTGTGGATGTGTACGTGAGTGCCCACAAATACTTGCAAAACCCATTGGTAACTTCCGCAATTTTCATTCGACTTTAAAAGATTGTGCGGGTATGGCCATATATGGTCCTCTGTAGTAGATTTCAGCCCTAGATAGCAGCCTTTGCGTATGCACAGACGCCGATTTCTGACGATCTTATGGCCCGATTCCGCTCAAACCTGAAAGGAAGCTGGGGGCTGTTCCAAAATAATTCTCTATGAATTGTGGATATATCGAATCCAATCATCGGTAGCTATGCCACATGTAAAAAAAATGAAAAACGCTGCAAATTATTACACAACGGATAATTGTTTGTTACTCTCTGGTTTCTGCCCTTTTTTCCGTTCAAACCTCAAGTCCTCGTTGGGATCGAACGTTTGGTCCTACAGAGCTCCGGAAGGTCTCATTCGACGATAGAAAATTGTTGTCTATTTGATATCGAATGAAAAAATGGGGGCGGTATACCAAATTTCATTAAATTTGGTTCATGGTAACTAAGCAAATTGCCGCAGATCTGTGCCGTGGCGGACGGACGAATTTTGTTTTAATCTATTTGTTTTAATTCCAGGATTCTTTAAACGTTAAACAACAAATTTTGAGGGGGGGTGTAAAAATGTTGCGCCAAAGGTTCATTATAAGTCAAATTAACAAGGAAAATTATTGGTCGTGTTGATGTTTATTACTTGATCGTGAACTTCTTGTTCAGTCATTGAGTACGAGGAAGCTTTGTTTCACACCCATTCCAGTGCAAGTGAGCTCCGAGTTTGTTCTTTAATGAATTACATCTTATTGGAACACTGTTAGCGGCTATGCATAAAATTTAATAAACTGATTCAATAAACTGATTTGCACGACATAATGATCAGAGTTTGTTCAAATTTCGAGGGGAGCATTGAGTAGTCTTGGAGATTAATTTTCACTACAGATGCGTGGACGCGGGATTCCACAAATATCGATTTATCACGATTTTGAGTCCGATCTCACTGTAATCTGACTGATAGTAAAGGTTTGGTTGACAGTATATTATGTAGTATGCCTAATTCCAATTATTAACACAATCCTACTACAGATACGGATAGGAGGAAGCTATAATGTTCAATATCAAGCAGTTTGAAATGAAATGAAGAATGTTCATGGTTTTTGTGGTCCAACCATGCCGTGCCTTTGCCGGTTAAAGGAAGGTGAATCAATGAAAGCGAAGCCGTTAATAACCAGTCAACCTGAGGGTTAAGTAGGTACAGCTCGTTCCTAATTTGTCCTGAGTAATTTGTGACTACACCTGAGCCCTACTACCCACCCGTCCCTTACCCATCCCTCAGACTGGTAATTTTGAAAGGCGTATTATCAAACCTCACGACAAAGTTGGTCGATTTATCTCTCTCCCCCATCCATTCTTTTTCGTTAATAGTTCGAGCTCATTAAGGAATTTTACCGGAAGAAATAATTGCCTATCAGGAAGAAGTGTTGTTCACAGTTTCCGGGAAAATAGGAACAACCAGGAGTAGGGTGCACTAGAGCTAGAAAGAAATAACAAGTAATTTTTTTATAGGTAGGAACCCTCGAACCCGTAGTAGATATCCGCCTTTCACCAGATCAGATTCATCTTGTGATGTGCGCCATGCTGAATGGATCTCCAGTGTTGCTAGGATAATAGGTAGGTAAAGTAAAGATAGATAGTATGTTGGTACTTTCATCTCATAAATACACACATCCGTTTTCTGCTCACGCGATTATTGTACTAGAGAATCGCAATATTATATTATTGGTGTAGTAAATTCCCCTATTTGGTATATTTATGCCCGTACGTTCAGTTACGTTATTCACGGTTCTTTTCTGTTCCATGATGTTTCACTTGACAGTAAATATTTAGTATGACCCCATTTTAAAGTGCAAAACTAGAACTAAAATTTAACAGAAGTCCCTTTTAGACATAATAGGACTTTTATAATTTTTGTTATATTATAACATCATTAAGGATCTCTCCGTGCTAGTACGGGAGATCGGCTCGTAAAATAAAATGAATGTCTATTTTCTTTAAAGTTAGGTAGGTAGGTAGCGTCAAAATGTAAATGTACATATTAAAAATTTTATCATTTTCATTTCGGATTTGAAGGTTACCCATGTAGATCTAGAAGTAATGCTGCTGATTTTTACTAGTAGGTAATTCCTTGTAAAATCACCCTGTATATTGTGTTTAGTTTAGTTCAACTTACCACAATTAAGGAGCAAGGATTGTCCAGCGAGTATACAATAGAAGTCAACAATCAAAGGGCAAAATACTGGTATTCCCCCACAAGGAAAAGGCTTCATGATGTAGCCAAGAGCTTGGCTTTGATCTCTGAGAAAACTCCAACATTCATTCAAGAATAATTCCCCCTTCAAAAACCTCTATAACGACAGAACATGGGGTCCCATTTTTTTCTTTTTTTCTTTTACAAAGCCGTTTCAGTTAATTACTACCTCTACCTCATCATGAAAATGAACGTTTTTCTCAGACAAGAGATTGTCGGTGGTTCATTGTTTCAAAAAAAGACGAAAATTATGCCTTTAATATTGTGGTTCTCCGTAAAGTTTGGCACCTTTTAGGAGAAATTAATTTTTTGCATTCGTCCCCAAGGTGAGCCAAGGTACTCGAATTTACATTTTTTCTACTGAAGAAAAAAAGTTCTTCATTGATTATAATGCGTTAAACTTAGTCTTAAACTTTTCGTTAGATAATTTTAAGAAAATCTATCATTTAATGATAGATTCCTTCACAAATTTTTTGAGGGTAGAACGAAATTTTTTTACCGGTTATCCGTATATGTGAGACAAGTTTTTTGGGGGTGGTACCGACCTTAATAATTATGTCCGCAAGTATAGATCCATCGCGTTACTTGCGTAAATGTAGGAGTTCACACAATAACAGATCACTGAACTAAGAACCTATAGAAAATCGGGAGTTAATAACTTGAAGCTGAGCGCGAAGACTACGAAGATAGCAGAGTGGCACCTTATCCGGTCGGATTGCGATCCCAAAATTCATAGCTTTCACTAAGGAATCATGAAAATTGAAATACCTACTTATAGGTCCATACTTGCCATTGTTTGCCAGTATCGACCTAATTACGAGCCATACATAGGCCAGTCGCCCTGACTAACCTCCAAATTTTAGGGTCAATTTTAAGGTTATTTGACAAGGTTCCAACTGCAGCCTCGATTTCGGATTTGAAGGTTAGGTGGCTCCTTGAGGGAGAGATTGGAGCAGTTTGAGTCTTAATCGAGGGATGACTTACTCAAGTCATTATTGGAGGTTGTTAAGGTAGCTACTGACTTTCTTCGTACAATGCGTAGAGGAGGGTTGATGAATATCTCTGTAGATTGGTCTTATTCGCAATGCCAACAAAAGGAAGATCCTACCATGGTTTCCGACACCCTCACACAGACAAGACAACCTCACGCACACAATGCCACCATTGTATTAGGAAGGAAGACAAAAGGCGCATTTTATCTAAACCACTCATTCCGCTCTAATGATAAAAGAGGGAGAATGGGCTCTGCTGAGTGAACGTCTTCCGTTTCGTAGGTCGCATCAACATCCTTCCACTTTATCTTAAAAGTCGGCGAGGAGTAGAAGTGAATTTGATGTTTATTAAAAGTCATATAGCTGCAATCTCCTTCAAGTTTTGTGTTCCCAATGTATTTTTGAACAGTTACAACTCAGTGGCTGACCAGATCACTCATCGAGAGAAAGAGCAGTATTATCTATACTAGGTACCTACCTACATTAAAATAGTCTTGTATACACAAAACAGAGGTTTATTATTGAAAATAATAGGTAACAATCATTTAGGCACAAAAAACGTAATTTATAAATAAAAAAAACTTTGACTGAACTTGGTCAGTGTGTAGATATCTACACGAGATCACAAGGTTTTTCGGTAGATTCACACGGTAGATTCTTTTACCATTTGTCGCGTGCCACAGCAATACCCTCCCTATGTACCTTCATTAAATACCCGTTATGAAAATGTTGATAATCTATGCTTTACTTACTTGTTAACATTACCTTTATGTAAAATTGTTGGGTAGGTAGGTAATGTATCTATCTATTCGGTATTATAATAATTATGTAGATCTACTCGGTTTTGTTTTACCGACCTACCTAATGTCACTCGTGAATACAAATTTTTCGAGGTTTAATTTGTACCTATTTAGGTATACTTATTATAGGTATCTACTACTCCAGACTAACAGTTGGCGTTCAAAATCAAAATTTGTGCAAAAATACAATCATCTAAAAAAAAAAAAAAATTGTTAATCGAAAGAAAGGTTGAGTTCGAATGCCAGAAATCGACGCACATTCGATGTTTTGAGATTCAAACACCGTTAGAATGGCTAGCAAGTGATAAGCGAATCTGAGAAAATTTGTCCGTTCATCTGGATCTTTGTCACATTCATTAAACCATTGAACCCACAGGAAACGTAAATAAGTATCTAGCTTACGATCGAAGTAGATTGGCTGAAGGATAATGGTGAAGTGTATTAAAAACACGAACATGAATCAAGTCAGTTCTATTTTTGGATCGTTTTCAGGTTCTTCCGATTGAATTATTTTGAGTTTTTAATGAAATTAGAAGTTGATTGACATTTCAAATGGATTTGCAAATTGTTGTTTGCGAGCCAAAAAATAGTATTAATTCATTACGCTCTGGAAAGAGAAAAGAGAAGAGTATTAGGAGATGCCCCAAAAAGAGTGTTCTATATTTACATATACCTATCTACTCTAGAAGAGTAGGGATGTCTAGTTATACCCACGTACAGTAATAATTTCGTAAGAGAGTCATGAGCTATGTCGTTCTTTGAGTTTATAGAGCCGAAACAGTATTTTTCTTGATCAGTTCTAGATGAGAAGTACTGCTATGTTGCAAATTCGAGGAGAATCTGTTTGTGGTATCTGCTTTCTGCTTTTCCAATAACATTGGACAAATCAATAGTTTATAATAAAAATTTTTGTTACAGGTCATGGAAACGAAGAACATGATCTACATAGTTTCCGAATATGCTAGTCAAGGAGAGATTTTCGGTAAGTGTAGTCTATTATCACGTAACTACCTAATCAATAATAATATTATCTATTAGGAGGTCTAAGAGAGTCTAGACCTCGATATTTGTCCCATGATGCTAGCGCGTCCCTTCATCCACTCTTATGTTTTATGAAGCGTTTTATGTTGTGTTTGTTCGTGCATAGATACCCACTACCTCCTGTACATACCTAGATCATTGAGAGAAAGAAAAACATACCTAGATGTACATACCTAGATCATTGAGAGAAAGAAAAACATACCCCAACCAATCCATTAGTAAACGTAGGAGTTCACACAACAACATATCACTGAACTGAGTAGGTACAGAAAATCGGGAGTAAATAACTTGAAGCTGAGCGTGTAAGAAGATCGGACGGTCGGATCGCGATCCCATATCCATCACGTTCAGAAGAAGAAAGGAGTGATCATGAAACTTGAAATAGAGGTACATACTCATTTGTAGATGAACAACTCATTATGAGCCGTACATAGGCCAGTCCCACATTACCTTCCTAATTTTAGGGTACCTACACTGCGGGGAGACATTGTTCCATAACTGCAGACTCGATCTTGAATTGCAAATTGCGTATTACGGGACAAATGCCGTTGTCACAAGCAGGAAGAAGACCTCCCTCCTTCTATGCAGGTACCCTCAGGAGCGTCTAGAACTTGCGGAATGGGGATGGACACTAGCGCACTCTACAGGTCATAGAGAGAGAGAGAGAGAGAGACTTTACCCTGCTGATTGTACATCTTTATCATGCAGGCTTGAGATTGATTTTGTATATTAGTCAAGTTTGGTTCAATTTGTTTAGCCATTGGGAAGAGATATAAGCGATATCTGGAGACGGAGATTAGATTGATTAGAGATGGTTGAGGTTCGAAATTCCAAATAGGTACCTACTATCAATTTGTATACGAGCCTAATGGAACACAATAAATATATGCTTTTCAAGCCTGAATGTTGGAGGCCCTTCGCTGTGTAAGTTGGAAGCTCTTGACGTCCTCATAAATTCTGCAAGGGTGACGGTGGTTGAGGTTTCTGCGTATCGATCACACCACTGAGTTACATACTGAACGCACAGACACGTGGGTATACATACGTACAACACTCACACATCCACATCACCAACGCTAGCGAACTTTCCAAATCAACAAATTATTCAACATGCTCTTACAATATCCACGTCAATTCCTGGTGTTGGAAACCGCGTGCAGCAGGAGATGTTTCCTACTTTTACAACTCAAGGCGAAAGTTGTAAAATTTCAAATTCTTTCGAAAAATTCGAATATAAAAATAGGCTCAAACGTGTTAGCACAATCAATAATAATTAAAAAAAAAACAAAACAAAAAAACAAAAAAAAAAACAATTACCTACTCAGGCTATCCCTTGAGAGGGAGTAAGGATATAAATTAATATAGCAGTGTGTATTTTCAATAGAATAGGGGGTAGGGCCGAATACTACCTACTCCATTCGCAAAGCTTTTAAAATAGTTATTTAATCTCTCCACCAGGGGAATCAGTTATAGGTACTCCCTAGACGACAATCATAGTTATACCTAGTAGAATATTTTAAATAAGGTTGGATAACTTTCTGAAAAGTACCTACTGTTTAGCCAGTTACTTCCATCATAGGTGCCGACTCGGAGAAATTTCAACTCAGTTTAATGAGTATCACGTTGTCGAAAAAACGAAATTCTTCATACCCAGGTATTATTGTATTCAAAGAATCAAAGGTAAATTCATCATTCATGGTGACTTCAAAAAACTTGTCGCTGCGGGCTTCGGGTCAGTTCATGTCGTTGAACTGTAGTCGTCACGGTAGGTATCCAAACTGAAAACTCCAACCAACTTAGTTTGTATACGTACCAGTAGTTCTCGGAAGGAGGGGGAAATTGGCAGCATGAGATGTGGTTTGATGTTTAATAAAATCAATGCTTTCCGAAGAGTGGTGAACGATTTTTGTGGGGTGGAAAATGGGCAAGTTATAATCTCTCCAGCGACGCTTGGTTGTTAGTGAAAAGCATTAGAAAACTTTTTAACAAGATTTCATTCCTCGATACCGTAACGTTTTCCAGCAGTTAGCTCAGGCTAAAGCAAGTTTCCTGCTAATACTGTTTTTGGGCTGGGGGATTATGGTTAAACATGTTCCATGCTAAAATTCATTCGTTTACTATATACAACATCTAGTTTTAAAAACGGAGTGAATCTCCATCGACACTAGAAGTGAGAGGTTCAACATTCAACCACCGTAACCCTGGAAAGGTCGAAGAGAATTGGACAACAACGAAATGGACCACCTGGGCCAACGTCACAGGGGGGTCACAGTGCTAAAGGTTTGCCCTAGGGATGAATCCACTGACGTCAAACCGAAGCCCAGGTGAGCGGGAGAGCGAGAACCATTAGGAAGAGATCGATTGCATGGTGAAGTAACGGAGATGTATACCTAGCCGCCGGTGATAGAAAAAAATGCTACCTACCTTTCCGACGATTAAACTGAAGCGTTTCCACCCCAGCCACCTCGCCTTTGAGCAGCCACACAATAAAACCGGAGAGTTTTCAGTAGCACTGACGTCAATGGGCTCAGACCCTTTTCAACCGGGCTTAGATAGAGGTTGTTTGCTATAGGATCGGTAAGTTGATATTGTTTTATAAAATAGGAAAGCTTCGTTGTCAATGGCCCCATTGCTGTCATCGCTTCTGCAAAAAGGAGTCATTGGTTTCGTCGTGGTCTCTTAATCTTAATAATGTTTGAATATAATAGTATAATACAGGATGCACTTTCAATTTTGGTACCTACAATCAAACATAGGTACTCATAGTACCTCACCAATCTGGAAGGGAGTAGTCTGATTCATGATAGAAGTCGACTCTACCTGTAAGGAATGCCTCGTCGTGTCGTTTTTTCTCTTGCTCTTCAGAGTTGTTGGTATTAGCCTCTGCTTCGATCAGTAGCCTTAACTTTTCAGTCATCTCTGTGGACAGTTAGGTTAGGATCCTACATTGGATCAAAAGTCTTGTTCATTCATTATAAATAGGTAGGTACCTATTATAAATTTAATGCCTATTGGATTCCGCTAAAGACAGTATAGGAATACGATCATTCGGCTAAAACCGGGAAATTCTTGTCTAGCTCCAGTCCTCGGCAGAAGAACAATGTTCTTTGGTGATTCTACTCACATCAAATCACTTTTAAATTGGTGGATTCTACAGGGAGAGGTATCGCAGTGAAGCGACAGGATGGACACGGAGGAACGGTATTAAAGTGTGAAGCAAGCAGAAAGTTTACGCTCACGGTCTCGAACTCGGTTTACCTCCGTAAAAACATGTTCCATGTTAACAGTTAATGTATATTCTCTCAAGGCGAAGCGACGTGACTCTTCAATAGGGACGAGTGTTTACGTAAAGGGATCGTGGAATTTCGGTCCTCCCTTATGTAATGGGCTTCCTATAGTGCAAGGAGGAGAAATGTATTGACATGAGCAAAATCATAATAATGTTACAAATAAATGAACAGGTAGATTCATACGGGGGGAATTAGCGATCCTTATAACATATTAAATGTTCCCATTGTTACAGACTCTCCCTAAAAACCCCTAATCAGCTAGAGCCTAATTGGGACCTAACCTAGATATTCAGAACAGTCTGTACGAGAATAAGAGTACCTAAATAATGGAGCAATATATTAAATTATAAACGGCTCGTCAGTTTAGTTCAAGCACAAAACAAAGACAAAAATTTGATTCAGAACATTTATGATCAAATTAAATTTAGATAACATCAGCCGAAATTAATAATTAGAGTGACTCCACAACACCCATACCGCACTCTCTACAATATTGAATTGGGCCTATTTCGAAAGTAAATAATTAATTATTCGGAAATTCTTCAATCGGCAAGCAGTGTGGCCAAATTGCTATTTCCCAGCAAACATTAAGCTCCGCTCCAAATTTACAGAAATTATTTGCGCTGATTCCGAGTATACCCCTTGTTGCAATACCTACCTAAAATAGTTAATTAGCTCCCAAATCCTGGAAAACCTCTGGAAAATTCAAGTTTTTGACCATTGAAACCACCTAAATTAATTATCTTGGTATTATAAGAAAAGTTGAAGACCTGAAAATTCTGCGTCGAATGAGACCAACGCCAGCTTACCAGCACAGTGGCCATGATTTTCGGTGATCTGGCGTCGGCCCCATTCGAAGCAGAATTTTCAGGTCTTCATCTTGTCTTTCACACAAAACTAATTTTGGGCGGTTTCAATGATGAGAAAGGTACATTTTCTTGGATTTGTTGAGGTTTCGGGAGCTAATTAGCTATTTTAGATACAGGAACATGGGGTCTATTCGGAATCAGCGAAAAATGTCCGCGGAGCCTAATTTATGCCGGATCGACCCCCTTGCGGCGGTACAATTGTACAACGGTACCTACCTATACAATTTTCAAAAACAATAGTGGAGTCAAGTATTTCATCAGAATGTATTGCAGTAATATTGTGATGTGGGCCAAACGGTATCTTAGGTTTGGGTAGTTACCGGGTAGGCTGGCGCACAGTGGGCCAAAATGCGATTCTAGGCGAACAAAATTATTTTATGATCTATCTTCATAGGAAATTTTACGCTGATTCCGAATATACCATACGTAGGTATGTTCCTATACCTAATCCAACTAATAAAGTACTTTTAACCAAAAAACCTTGGAAAAACCTGTTTTCTGACTTATTTTTCAAAATTTCACCTATTTCAAACCATTGAAACGGACTTTGTTACAGAACACTATGTGGAAAATCAAATTCTGCGTTGATCGGTATACCAAGATTCTTAAATTCAATGGAAACTTATGGAGATATTGCAAGTAAAAGTTCAACATAACCGGCAAATGCCGTTTCTTCGAGAGTTTTGAGTTCAAATTTGATAAAGAAGCTAACTTTTCTGTATAGGAAATTGTAGAGAATTAAATTCCGCTCTGATTGATCAGCTTTAATGCCCGAATGCAAACGAAAATAACAGTGATATAACGCTTTTAAATTTCTTCGTTTACCATTTTTCAACTTTGACGCTTTATAGATTTCACAGAAAGAACCTAACCGAACCTGGACGTGATTATTGATCTTCATTCAGGGGACCTCCCTGAAAAATTTACAAAAGGTTTTATGATCCGCGACCCTCCCGAAAGTTGGCGAAATATGGTCAAAGTTTGCAGAATGGTAATAAACGCCTTGGACGTACGCTTGGGTATAGGAATAAAATAAGGAATGCATGTTAACGGAGTACAAATGAATTTAATTTAATTAATTTTAATTAATTAATTTAATTATTAATTTTAATTAATTTAATTTAATTTAATTTAATTATGTATTTGGAACATGTATATTCAAAGCATTTAAATGGATATAATTAATTTCTACTGCTCATAATACTACCTAATACTTATTTGGTAGTTTTTACGTTGAAAATTAAAAAATGGAGAGCCTCCACCGAAATTGAAAGAGAAAACGTGGCTGCGAGGAAAACACAAATAATTGACATTTTCACAAGGAAACCGAATTGCTCCTTGATGTGCCTAAGCAAGGTGGTGGAAACACCAACGACGGAAATTCCGCTAGGAGATTTTCTAAAGATGTCCATGCCACGGCAAATACGAACCGGCATTGACCGGGGAATGATAGAAAGGTTCTCCATTATTCTTCAGGTTTTATCCTCAGGTTATAGAATAAATGGCTACCTGCTTGGTAATTGCACTCTTGTCCAACTCTATGGCTGGTGTTGTATGCCTGTGACAGTACACAAACTACGTATGCATGGCCTAATATTAATATTACCTAATACTTATTTGGTATTTATGTCGTTGAAAATTTTCGTTGAAAGATGTATAATTTATAGTGATATAATTATTTTTATTGATTGATTGCTATCTCATTATTATTATTACAATTGTTTTAGCGAGTTTTCGAAGAAAATGAAGCTATTGCAATTGCTTCAAAATTTTTGTAATGCAAATTTTTGAACTTTTTCTTCATGGGAATCCGTTTTAGACCATTCTAAAAAGATTCCTGAAATTTAACACTTTTTTATATGTATATAATATATTTATATATGTGTCACTCCAGACGATATCTGCCCGAGGGATTGAGATAAAAAAATCCAAAGAAATTTTAAAATGTTAATTATATCAAAAGAAAGAATGAGTTCGTTGGCCAGAATTTTTGGAGTACTCCAAAGGGTCAAATTTAGAAAATTTATAGTCAAAAATCTGTAAAAAACGTGTTTTTGAGATTTTTGTGTGAATTACTATCCTAAACATAGGAACATAATATGGTATAGGTATTCGGAATCAGCGTGAAATTTCCTATATGAATCACCCACCAAATCGGTTGAAATTATTCTTTGAAAATTCGCTCATCAACTCATGCTGCATGAATGGAACTTTTTCATATTAGCCAACAAGAGAATATTATTTAGTCCGCACTTTCACTCCACTCCATCTTTTCCTACACGTCACCTCCTAATTCAACCACATCTTCGTCACATGAATCGTAATCAAAGAGCGAGGAGACGTGCAGTTTCTGACAATGGGGAATTCTGGTGTGTCTGAATTTTGAATTTTCGATTTCAAATTCGGATTCAGCAGCCTCGAAAACCCCATAATTCATTAGGTCGGCTGTAAAACGGACTGTAAAATGAAGATCACTCTTGACGTCATCTGTTCTGAGGAGCGGAGGGTGCCCCCCAGGCGGGCGCGTGGTGGGTGTCGTCATGTGTATTGATTTTACAGCACTCGTTTTCGCTCACTTCCAATCATCGGATACCCCACATATAGCATCTTTTTGGAAAGCTCTCACTGAAATCTTTCATTTAAATGGATGGAACAGCTGCAATTGCCCATTTTACTTTCCTGTCTCCCAGCGGACGAATACTATTGATTACAGGTTCGGAAGTGACGAGAAGTCGATTCATTACTACTTCTTCGTTGGTGTTGATTCGGCGGGAGTTTTGCTGGAAATAGATTCCCTATACTTTTTCATTTCCTTGTGGCGCACCTCCCTTACATCTTCCGAAAGTTGCTCAATCGGTATAAGAAAAAAATCTGAAATTACTGGGCCATTCATAAGCAGTTTGTGTACTGTCACAGTTCACTGTCATAGTATGTGCAGTAGAAATTATATTTATTTAAATTCTGTAAATATATGATCCGAATACATTTACTCCGTTGACATGCATTCCTTATTTTATTCCTATACCCAAGTGTACGTCCGAGGCGTTAATTACCATTCTGCAAACTTTGATCCTATTTCGCCGACTCGCGGGAGGGTCGCGGATCATAAAACCTTTTGTAAATTGTTCAGAGAGATCCCCTGAATGAAGATTAATAATCACATCCAAGTTCACATTGGTTCTGTGAAATATAAAAAAGCGTTAAAGTTGAAAAATGGTAAACAAAGAAATTTAAAAACGACATATCACTGTTATTTTCGATTGAATTTAGGCATTTATGGTGATAAATCGAAGCAGAATTTAATTCTCTAGAATTTCCATTACATAAAAGTTGGCTGAGGTATCGATTTTGACCTCAAAAACTCAAAAAACGGCATTTTCCGGTTATGTTGAACTTTGACCTGCATTATGTCCGTAAGTTTCCATAGAATTTAAAAATTTGTGGATACCAATCGACGGAGAATTTGATTCTCTATAACGTGTCTGTGTAAAGAAATTCGTTTCGATTAGATGAAATAGGTGAAATTTTGAAAAATATGCCAAAAAACACGTTTTTTCGGGGTTTTTTGTTTGTTAAAAGTGCGCTATTAGTAAAATTGGACATAGGAGCATATTGTATATTCAGAATCAGCGTAAATTTTTCCCATAAAGATAGATCATAAAATGATTTCGTTCGCCTAGAATCGCATTTGGGCCCACTGTGCGGCGTGTGGAAGACCAGGGAAAGGAGAGAGGGGTCAGCCGGCAAAGGCTCGCCGTATTATCGATCTACTATGCCTACCTACTCCAGACCCCCGCTGGAAAAGCCCTCATTGTGCAGCTCCCTTCTGCACCCCTCGTCCGAGGAACGTTACTTACTTCACTGGAGGCGGTGGTACCCTCCAGTCCTCCTTTCCTGCTGTCTCACCAGAGGTGGTCGACTTCCCCGCACGCTTGTCCTTCCTAAGACCCTACCTTCACTACAAATCTTATTTTTCTGGAGAATATTCACCACTGTCTTCCTCAGGGACTAACGTTCGCCTTTTTCCTGCACAGACAAAATAAGAACCACCACCAATGGTATTCATTTGATGAAAAATACAGTAACCTAATAACTACACAAATTTTGAAAACGAATATAAATATGAAAATAATAAAATTTAATGTTAAACTAACCCTTGGTCTGATGAAACTATTTTGTGGTTCGATGGCAGGTTTCGGCAATCTTTTCCATCAGTCTCAAAGTGCCGCCCCAAAACATTAAGTACCTACACGAAGAGCTTTCTTTCCTCATCTAAAGATGTATGTAGTAGATCAAACTTAAAAGTATAGATTTGGATGGCAGGTTAGTTCCGGTCTGTAATCTATCTCCGAGGAAATTGTACACTAACATAGTACCTAATAATAATCTTGTCTGATAATGATAATAATTCTTGAGCCTTGAACCGCTATTGAACCGCTTATTGCTGTGAATATGCTTGATATTACGGGTAAAATCCATGATAATGGCCACAATGATTTGGCTCACATGGCAGATAATTCCACCCACGTGGCAGATAATTTACATGCGCATCAAGGAGTACTTTGGCCGTCGAGGCGGTAACTAATATTTCACTTTTTCTTGGACTTCCGAGTCTGAAAAACAGGAAAACCCTTTGCAACTTTTTGAGGATGAAGCATTTTTCATCGAAAATTATTATATTTCATCGAAAATTATTATTCCACTCATTTTTTTTGCATACATGTACTCTTTTGATTTCCTCAGCTCACCCGAAGAGTGAAAAGAGAAGTATTACAAGCGACCTGCAACCGATTTCCCCAACTAAAATCAACGAAAATAACAGTAAATAACCGGAATCAGCGCAAAATTGTCTTTAGGAATAACTCATCAATCTTCTATTCTGATAAAACAAAAATTATTGTTAAAGCCTAAGGGAAAATTGCTGAAAATTGCTCGAAAGGGGTTCTTTCAAAGTTTCCTCATTGTTAACGCATGACAGGAACGTTTCAATGAAGAAAACTGTGGTGTCCAAGCTCGTGAATGATCCCTGATCATTCGTTCCATCCCACCAATCTCACAGTCGTTGTTTACAATTTTCCATATTATGTAGGTGGGTAAACTAGGAACCAAAACTCTCGATGAAGTTGTGGAAATCCATTTCAATAAAAAGAAACCAGAGTAAATGAAAAACGTTGTCTATTTCCACGAAAATAATGAGATACAAAGTTAAATCGATTTCGACGGTTCAGCCATCATTTAGTAACAAACATTGAACTCGATTTAACATTGTACCTAACTCACTGTTTTCGTGGACGTAGACGTTTTTCATTAACTCGGGGTTCTTTTTATTTTAGGTGGGTACTTGTCATAAAAATCCATTTTTTAAAATAAAAAACAACATAGGTACTCCACAAAATATGTGGATATTATGTACTACATGTTATCCTTTTTATTTAAGTAAATAATATCCCCGTAGAAAACCACGCAAGCGAGCTTCACTGTCCACTCACTTGGGTAAAATTTGAGGCCAAAGGTCATGACGTCAATGTATAATAAGATCTCGTAACCGACGACCGTGTGACATCAAGAAGACGTTGAAGGGTTGACCTCAGTGAAGTGAGGTCCCTATTCAAATAGCCGCTTGCCCTCCACTCTATTTGAACTTCAATTTTCGTCAGGTCCCACCAACCTTTTGCGGAGCCTTGGGCTGCTTGATGTGGTTATTACCTCAATGGTCCATTATGTTAACAGTAGGAGAACGCATAATGCATCTCATAGTAGCTTGTAGCACGTCTATAATATTAGTTCAAGTTTTGAAGGTTCTCGCAGAAATAAACCAAACGTTGTAATTCTAATCAGGAGCCCTGCAATTTATTAAAAAGAAAAAGAGTGATGTAACTAAACAACTCAAGACTTGGCATCCTAACATCTGTCTCATTAAACCTACGCCATTAAAAACTTAAAAAACGTATTAACAATGCACTTCCTTCCCCCACCCCCCTCCTATAAATACTTCCATAGAATAAACTCACATTATTCGGTTCAAGAAAACAAAGGTGACTATCGAGTTGATGGCTTAGGTATTTGTGCTATTCTTGTGGTTGTCTACAGTGCTGACTCCGATAGTAATACTCTCTTGCTTGGATTGTATGGTCCTGATCGTAACCAGTCGTAGGCATTCATGAGAGTTGATGAATTTCAGAGGAGTGATTATTTCGGTTAGGCTAATCTAAATTGGGATTTTTCTGGTTTCTAATCGACATTAGACTTTCTGTAAGGTCGCGGTAGATTAAATTTTCCTTAATGCCAGCCCTCAGTGAATATTCGTTTACACACATTTTTCTCTCGAGGGATTTTCAGATTAGTGAATGCGATAAAAAACAGATTCAGTGAGCGCTTGTTCTGTTATTTAATGTGAGTGAGCACGCACAGTACCGCTAATGGCCCCTTTGCTTTTTCTCGAGACTTGCAGCTATGCTGGACTAGATTGGACATGGATATGGACTAATTTTGTCTACCACTTCAAATCAACATGTTCCATACTCTAGGTTCATTAATATTAACATTAACCATTATTCATGTAAAAATTATCCGAGAATAAGCCTCAAAAGTCCAACATAGCCCCCCCCCCCCCCCCCCCCCCCCCCCCCCCCAGAAACACATGAAAATTGGATTTGTAATAAAGGTAAGAACTAGCGTTTCGTTGACCAATGGCCATGTCACGATGAAGGGCATCAGGAAGATATCCCTTAAAAATTCCGTCAAAATCTGAAGCATTCAGTTGGTTTGCGAATTCCACGGAATTCGCAAAAGAAATACCTATTGCAGTGGGCCTAACCATTTTTGTACCTAACTGGGCAATGTTAGAAAAACCGTCTCCATAGAAATCCAAAATCTAGAAATAATCCATATTGGTAGAAAATTGCAATTTTATTTAAAATTTCTACCCAATGTGGGAGAAATCATCTCAAAATCTACTACAAGAATTATTATTATTCTTGTTTTATTCTTGTATTATATAATTCCGATCATATTTAATGAGTCAAATTATCAAAAATTAGTTACTAACAAACAATTCTTTGAGAATTTGTTCATTCTGTCATACTACATGGTTAGCTCTTAGATCTTACGAAGAACATTATTGGCCATTGACATTAGATCGTCAAACATCAGGCATGGAATGCAATTTGTTCAGAAAGTTCTGAAGCGGATGGAACCCAATTCGTTGGCAGTAGAAATTCTGTTTGGTGGATGAAAACTCGACTTCTTTCGCATATACAATGATTCGATACTTTGGAAATAAGGAAACAACGCCTGGATCTGAGCATATGGGGTGAACTGAAATAATAAACTGATGTTGAATAATTTATATTGATTATTTCTCGTTCTATTAAAAGAGCAATTCTGGACGCTTTTCACGGCCATAAAAATCATGCGATGTTGATGGGTTTTTTTTTCAAAAAATCGCAGGAAAGTCTTAGATTAATAAACATACATTAGAAGGAACGTTTCATTGAGTGAATACGTTCGTAAACCGGCAAAGTTTTTGCAATTTTACAACTATCTCTCCTTATCGCATATAGGGTTCATCCCGGTGAGTAGAAATTGTTTTGACGATTTCAACGATCAGCCGTTCAGATTTCATGAATAGGAATAGATCCTTTTCTAGAAAATTCGTAATCATTTTCGAATGGAAACATTGATTTCCCAGTTGATTGTCAATTTCAAGCACTATCTTGACCGACACACGGGTAAATATGTTTCTCACTAGGGATCAGGAAGGGATCTGTTATTTTCGTCGTGAGGTGAAGTTCAAAAGTATGGAGACAGTAACCCAGCACAACGAAAGAAAAAAAACCTTTGTGGCGTGTAACGTGATTTTTTAGGTTTTTGGTCTAAATTACCATCTTAAACGTAGGAACATAATATATGGTATATTCGGAATCAGCGTGATATTTCCTATAAGAATCACCCACCAAATCGGGTATAATTATTCGTTGAAAATTCACTCATCAACTCATGCTGCATGAATGGAACTTTTTTTCCTTCTTCAAAGCCGGGCCCGGGGGAAAAGTCCCCAGTTCCCCTCCCCTCTCGACAGGGCTGCATTACTCCATCGATCGGGAATATACAACATCAAATGAAATACCTCGAGGTATCTTGTAATTTCATCATGTTAGGTTTTTTTCCATTTTCATTTTTCCAACCGGTTTTTTGGTAGTAGCAAAGCTTTAGTCCGCTTTTTTACTATTTTCCTGGTAAAGATTGAAGTTCGATCGTCTGGGATTCGCTAATCGGAAGTTAACATCGTTATTACTGTCTCTCCCACACGTGGGTGGTCCTAATCGATTGTCTTGCAAGGGGTCAAGGTTGCTCAGAACAAATCAATCCACTGACTTCAAAACAGACAGAAAAGCTATTCTTGAACTCATTTTCTTCTTGACTACAATAGAGACCAGTCATTTTATCGATTAGGACGAACGAAAATGTTGAAACATCCAACGATACACAATTTTTTTAAATAAAAACTGGTATAGGTATTTCTCTCTTTATGGTAGCTATTTATTATCTCAATTTTTTAAAAATGGTATGCACCTATTTCTTGTAAAACCTCAAGGGACTTGTTCTTTGCCAAACAAAACATTATTTCTTTATTGAAAATAACTGGAGGAATCGAAATTATCGTGTTCCCGTCTACTTGAAATTTTTCTGGGAAGTCACAGTCTGTCTGTGGAATTTCAACCAGCAAGCGCAAGAAAGCACAGAGGATGCCCTAATAATCCGAATCCTGTACGCATAATAATGTATAATTATATTGATCCTAATTAGATAAGAAAGACTTCTTCATTATATCACCCAAAAATTGCTGATTTTGTAGGTTTTAGTGCTCATTGTAGGTTTTAGTGCTAACCTCAGGATATTTTCTCGTATTCGTGCAAGAATGGAAACAACATTTGTCCTTCTAAATCGAAATTTCCATCTGCTTCTTGCGTTTCAAAGCTTTCTGAACAATTTTGGTTCCTTTTCTGTCTGTCGGTCGTGAAACAGTGGTCTGATTTTGATGACATTTTAGGATTATGGTGGTTAGCCCTTGGACGGCCCCTACTATAGGTGCATCGCCCTCGGATCACTAATAGCGTGTGCGCATATACGCAAACGTGAATTCCCTGAAACTACGGTTTCTCAGTTTCTGATGGATCGATTTCGCTCAATTTCGGAAAGTAGTTGGAGGCTGACTCGAAGAAGGCCTGTATGTTTGGATCATCAATAGCTACTACGCATGCGCAAACTTGAAATTGGTTTGTTGAAATTTGTTGTCCTAGACATATCTCCGGAACCACCCGACCAATTACGGTGAAACTTTCAGGGATTGTGCGGGTTTGGCTCTAGATCCTATGAATTTCATCTCCATTTGGCCAATGGTAGCGCGAACGCATGCACACAATTGGATCTGTAATAGCTATGCGTATGCACTAACTTTAAATTTGTTGTCATATACATAATTCCGGAACTATTCTACCGAATTCGGTAAAATTTTCACTAACTGATTATATGCGTCCGTGTTACGAAAGTGGGAAAGCTGTTCTCTGCCCACTCAACCTGGCAGACATTTTTAGTTGTGTTGAATTTTATCAAAATCCTTGGATTATCGATTAGATATTAACTCGTATTAGGACACATCTAGGGGTTCTTTATAAGCATGATGTGGATACATCTGTGAGAGTAAATGTACCTTTCGTATAATAATATGTATATTTCAAATAAAATATCCTTCGAACTTGAATACCTTCTCAAAGGGATTCGTCGTTGTACCGTGCATCTCTGAGACGGAGCGAGGTATGCAAAGCCCGCAAGACGGATAAGTGTTGCCGGTGAGAGATAAACCCAAGCATTGGGTAGGCAATGAACATAAATGAATTAGGGTACTAGGGTTTTTTATTTTCTACATTTTCATGTTCCATCTATAGAGGGTATGCAGTTACATTCGTGATCAGTTAGGTAGTATTATTTAGTAACAGTAATGTAGTATTGAACTTCAAACTTTTTACACCAATGAGAAATGAAACTTGTTCAAGTCATTGAGATACGAGGAAAAGCCGCACCCACTTGGCAGATGTTTTAATCTGACTTCACATTCGATTAGCCAGTATTATAGTGACTTAAAGTTTGGCGGTTGATTTTAATTGGGTATGTTTCGAGGCGTAGGGAAGATTACCCCAAAGTTGGAGGAAACATGTTTTCTCGTTTGAGCAACAAACTTCTCAGAAACACCCCGAAGATCCTCTCTCGAACGTAAAATCTCATTTACTCGATTCGTTCAACCCGCTGCACTCGGCCCCATCAAACTTCTCATCCAAATTGACAAATTAGTCCGAAAAACCGGCTGCGGCGCGCTTGATAAGGCAGCTGTTCTGAAACGCCGTCAGCGGGAAAACTTTTGTCGCCTAACGTCTGAAGTCGTTTATTTTTGAGGTGAGAGGCCAGGAGTTTGAAGCAGTTTCTCTTTCAACTCCTTGAAACGATAGCAATTTACTCGTTTAATGGATAGAAACTTGTGAAGATTTATAAAGTTTTGAATAATGAGCCACTTAGAATTACAAAATAATATGAAGTTGTTTATAAATATGAATGATTTATTGAACAAACAAGTTGTATGACCGTCTAAGTCTCCATCGAATAGGTACCTACTTTACAACTTGTTTGTATATTTTTTATAACATTATCTCCTCGAGAACGCCCCGGCAATTTTCTTCTAGTCTTTTCTTTCTAGCCTTGGTTTTAGGGTGTGAAACTACGAAACGGGCCTCCCTTGACTTCGGAATAATTCGTTTTCGGGGTTGTCCGTGGGTGATCAACGAGATATGTTTATATCCTACGCAACCAGTATCGTCGTGGCAGTACGAACTGAATCACTCGAGATGAAGTTGTGGAAACCCACTTCCTTAATGAAACCAGAGTCAATGAAAAATGTTGTCTATTGTTGTCTATTGTCGTGCAAGAAATTAAAAAAAAAAATGTGTGTCCTCCAAAATCAATATTTCAACTTGCTTTTCACGTTCTGAACTTTCCGAACAATATTGGTTTCGTGTATGTCTGTCTGTCTGTCTGTGGTCAATTCCTTGTCCCAGGCAGAACTATAATGAAGGTATGGTCCGAATTTAAGAAATGTTCAGTGATTGTTCGGATTAGCCCCATAACGGTCCTCTATGAATTGAATCGCCATTGGACTATTAGTAGTGTGAGCGCATGTGCAAACGTGAATTTCCTGAAACCCTGTATTTCAGTTCCCAATCGAACTATTTCGCTCAAATTTGGGGGGTAGCGGGGGGCTGACTTCAAGACAATCACCCAAAAATTTCGTCACGATTGGGTCAGTAATAGTTAATGCGCAAGCGCAAACATGAAATGTGTTGTTATAGCTCCTGAACCACTCGACCAATTTCGGTGAAATTCCCAGGGATCACGCGAGTTAGACCTTAGAGGGTCCCTTATGCATTTCATCGCCATCGGGCCACAAATAGCGTGTGCGCATGTGCAAACGTGAATTTCCTGAAACTACGATTTTTGTGTTCCTAATTGACGTATTTCGTTCAAATTTGGAGGGTAGTTAGAGGTTAAAAATCACCTTCGAATTTCGACATGAATGCGATAGTAATCCTACGGTGCATGCGCAATTTTGAAATTTAATTCATAGCCGTAACTCCGGAACTACTCGACTAATTTCGGTGAAATTTTCGGGCGGAGCCCCTTGAGGTTCCCCTATTTGATTTCATAGCCACCGGATCATCAGTAGCTTGTGCGCATGCGCAAACGTAAATTTCCTGAAACTGCGATTTCTCAGTTCCTCATGGACAGATTTCCCCCAGGTTCTTAGGGTAGTTGGGGGTTGGCTCCAAGACAATGATCTATGAATTTCATGAAAAGAGCTACTGCGCAAGGCAAACTTGAAATTTGTTGTCATAGGGATAATTACAGAAGTTCTCGTCCATTTCGCTGAAATGTTCCCTAACTGCTTATATACGTCCGTGTTATCAAATTGAGGAAGCTATACTGCCTACCCAACTTGGCAGACATTTTTTATACATCTATTTCCGTCCTGTCCTGCTACAGGTGCCTAATGATTCAGGATGAATGACCTCACCAGTCGGTTTTTAACTTCTTTTATTTCGCAATATTTCGGTGCCTTTGATGGTCACCCTCTTCAGGCATGAATGTCACCTGTGTACATCGAGATCATAACATCTTATTAACTACTTAGGACATCTTAATAACTACTTAGGCCTACCTACCTAAAATTGATCACAGTTTCATATACTTATATAGAAAAACAACAAAACAAGACATGAGGGTGACCATCAAAGGCACCGAAATATTGCGGAATAAAAGAAGTTAAAAACCGATTGGTGAGGTCATTCATCCTGAATCATTGAACATCCACCAAGTCAAAAAAACCATCGAAGTAGGTATTTACAGGTACTCAATGATGGTTATGATATGGGTAGTATGGTCGGCCGTGTGTCGTTAATTTAACGTTATTAGTCGGGATGCGGCCCAGGAGGTAGAGATACGAGATTTACTGCATGTTCATTATGTTCAATGCTGTATTTTTCTCTTTAACGTTTCGTACAACCACTGCGTACATTCTCAAAAACTTAGATTTGGAAATAAAGGGCGGATCATCCGAGCAAGTGCACGAACACGTCAACGTGGTACAGAAACAAGCAGTCACAACAACAGGTCGAACAGGTTCGAAACCAAACAAGTAGCATGTATTAAAAATCTACCAACAACATCTTCTCTTCAAAAAAACCATCAGCTCATTGCC
>JAEMON010000004.1:34184279-34212414 GCA_030264115.1 Lygus lineolaris
TTTCGGGTCTAGTTTCACCCAATTTTTTTTCGCTTTCGTCCTAAATCACCCTGTACAATAACTTTATTTTCATTCACTAATGATTAACACTCTCAACGCGGGAGCCATGAGGCTGGCCGACGCTCCACACGGGACCCTCCTTGCCAGTGCGAACGCTCTCGCTCGACCCCGTCCAGCCGGCTGGACGCCCGTACGTGGGGTGGGATCCGATTTGCTTCCGGCGCATTCTGGTGGACAGTCGAGATAGTAATAGACCAGTTTCACCCCACACTGAAGCTTTTCTCACGAATTTCATGATACACGGACCCTTGAAGGAAAGTCGATGTTTGAGAGAGGGCCCGTCCAGCCGAGTGGACGCCCGTATGTGGGAGGAAAGCGGCCGTCCAGCCGGCTGGACGCCCGCGTTGAGAGTGTTAAGAGCATTGGAGTATGGGGCTAACCCAAAAACCCTCAAAAAACTCATAACAATCACTCAATTTAGCGACCCCAGCGATCGTATAACTATTATACTCTTGATCAGCCTGAAATTTCCCAGGAAGACCTCGAAGTATGTCCGTGTCGTTTGGGCCCATTCTGTGTCTTCATTATGTTCTGGGTGTTTTCTTCTCATTTGACTAATAAAAGCATCAGTAACAATTATGAATACAATACCTAACTCCGAACACTTCAGAAAACTTTACCACCAAGACCCTAACAAATATTATGTTCGTAGGTACAATAAATTATTTTAGGAGACAACTGAAGGCTATTAATTTGGCTTTGATATTTTATGTCCGTAGTGTTATTTTGTATGACGAACTTGGCATTTTTCTTATGAATATCAATACTTCAGTTCTTCTGTTTGAAGTGATCCACTACATCTATAAGAATGTAGACAGACAATTTAATACTTTTACTAGTTGTGAAATGGAACCTGCTGGATTAAAAGAAAGAGATGTTTTACGATCATTAATCGTTGGAAGGTTGGAAAGGTTATATACATTTTTTGTCCATTCTGACATACCTACTTCCATCATTTCGAATGCTGACACCTCGCACACTGTGTATACCTTTTCACGGGATATTGATGTCACGTTCATTCTAAAAGACGGTGTATAGGTAGGTGAGCTGTAGAAGTGGTATCCTGGTGGACTCCCCAACGGCGTCACAGAAACCTCGTTGGCTGAAGTCCAGTCAAAACTTTTGCCTCGTCCCATACGCAGTGTTATCAATACTTTTCCTCGTCTGCAGAGGTACACGATCCTCGCTTTTGACTGGATAGTTTGTACGAATCCACGGGCAGAGGCTGCTATATTCATATAACTGAGATCACGATAGGATGGTGGAAGAGTGGATATCGCGTGTTTGTTCTGAAATTCGGATCAGCTCAGTGAATAAATAAACCACAAAACCCCCTATAACTGAGATGAAATTCATATTGAACCATCCTCGTAAATCCCTGTAAAACATCGGAATCAGCTGAACAGTGTGGATGTTCTGCGTGTTACAAGGATTTGCGGTCACTCAGAGAGAGACTGAGACAGTCCACACAGACATGAAACTAAATTAGTTTTGGAAGGTCTAAAAAAATGTAAAATTCGAGTGGACATTTTGATTTGTTCGAAAACAATAATTTACCTATTTTCACTTCTCCAAAGCATGATAAGTAACAAAGGTCTCATATCCTTGGTTGACTTAGTACCAAACATTCAACAGTAGTTACCACTATTGAAGTATAGTTGTACCTACGTATTCATAATGGGTCCTGAAGTTTGAATCGTCAATCTGACCAGTCCTGTATGGTTCAATAAATAAACATAACCAATAATTACTAGCTCCTCAAGCAAAGTAGCACCATTGTCCACTATCATTAAAATTCTATCACTTAGGTATATTACCAACACGTCGTCAGTTTAGTGAGCGGCTTTTTTGATTTTTCAGTTGCTAGTGAAAGAATTCCCGAGTTTCACCCCATTTCATTTGGAGTGAAATTTCTCAAGAGAGATGAGAGAAGTTGATGGGCACGTAATTTTAATTCGCGATAAAGTTTAGGGTAGAGAGGAGAAGAGCTGCCCTGTGGAAACGTACGGGCTGCGGGCGAAACCGTAATAACTTAGTTCTCGGCCTGGCCGACTCGTTGGGGTGCCTGAAACTGCGGGGTTGAGAGATCTCTTTGCACAGCTTGGAAATATAACCGCTTTAGAATTTCGTGGTTAACGTCGACATATGACTTGTGTTTGGTCTGACATACCTACTGGAACGAAGGGAGGTCGAATTGGAATTCCATAGCTCAAAAAGCTGTAGTTTTCAAGTGAGCTAGGCAAATGAATTTGTCCTGCGCGTTTGCCTGTAATTAAAAAGTTACGTAATATTTTAATAATAATCAAAAGGCAGATAAATATGCTCTTTGGTCGTATACTCATTCTGTGGTTTTCAACCAATAATTTTCCTCACAAGAATATAGCAAAATTTGGTGTCTAACAATAAAACCATGTGGGTAAAAATGCCTTCCAACTATTCGTGGTTTATCTTAGAGTTGAAGGGGGTATACATTCAACTTGAACCTTATGAATTGTACATTTAAAGCGGGAAATCAGCGTTATGGTGTAAATTCTGCATCTTTCTCTCATAGAAAAGACATGAACTCATCTCTTGAGAACATATCCTTAACAAACATTGGATTGAGATTGCAGTTTGAGCCTCGTCGAGTCTCCCTTATTGTCTAACCAAGGTGCATATTACCCCAACTGGAATTTTCCTCAAACGAAAGTAGGTAGCCAAACTGACATAGGGTCAGTTTATATTTCTGATTTTATAATACTGATCACATTTTATATTTTATATTACCTACTGATCCAAGCCGTACCTCTGATTTGTGGTGGATTCGTGCGTGAGTAGGCAATGACCCGCAATACCGGCCGGTCTTGAAGGAGTGGTAGACTCTGTGCGCCGCCGCGCTCCCCGGAATCTCCAAGTAAAGTTGGTTTTAACACATTTTTGTGATCTTTTCTGCCAAACGACTCCAATGAAGGATGTTGATGAAATTCAAAGGATTTAGTTTACAACTCCCAATGCCTTACATCACCTGGAAAATATTTTGAGAGCCAAAATTAGGTTTAAAACAGACAAAAACAGCCATTTTGCATCCTACCTACCAAGAATGCTTTTTTTGGAAGAACATTTTTTCCAAACATTTTTTATAATTAAGTCAACCGTATCGGTTTCCGTGGGTGAAGCGGAGCTTGAACTGAACGGTTAAAGGAAACAGTACATTGGAAAATAATATACATTTCAAATCAAACATTGAATGACATTATCTTTGCCCGAATTGTAAATCAATTCTTCAAAATTATTATTATTATTATTTAAAAAACAATTATTTAAAAAAAAAACTCGGTTATCCGTGATTTTTGCGTTTACATGAAGCTTTAGATATCAACTACCCTCGGATACGCGTGGTTTTACCGTACAGTTTTGTAATAGCCGTTACGTGATTCACCTCACCAACTCATATGGGAGAAAACAATTTAGGAGGCAGGTACCTAGTTGAAAGAGGAAAAAATTGTTCGGGGAAAACTCTCTTTGGACGATCGAAGCCGCACAAAAAAGGTTCGGAACCTAATCCATCATGCGAGTCAGATAACGTTTTCATAACTATGGAAATTCCAAGAGGACGGCGCACGGGGAGAGAAAATAATTCAGCATTTAAATGGCCTATTGGTATCAGGGGAAATCCTGTTCCTAGGCGGAGAGAGGATACATTTTCCGAAGCAACGTCTCAGAAAAGTAACTGATCGCGTATACTATAATATACGCTCAGCCTATATAGGAACGTTCCCAAATAAAAGGTAAGATCTTCCACTGAATTATACTCAGAATTTTTTCATCCACAAAAGTACGCGGGCCATGGACCTCAAAGCTGAAAAGGACAATAGCTTCACACGAATCCAAAAATTTCTAATCCAAACCGTGAAAACTCCGCAATATGTAATTCGGTACCTCAGTCTTGCCCAAGGGTGTTGCTTTTAAATAGGGAGTGGATCACCCTCTCGATTTCCTTTATTTGCCAGAAGAAACCATGCGATTCCTTATTAGCGTACTAAAGTGAGGCTCCTCCCCGAGTAAAACGTAATTTATTGATTACCACGAGTACCTACCTAGTTTATTAACAAAGGCTCAACTATGATGTAACGAAGGTCTAATATAACTAGTTTTTTTTCAGCCAAACTCCTGTGTACACGATTTCCTTCCATTCTTTCTTTGTTATTCTTTATCTCTTCTTAGGTATGTTCAGAAATCAAATCGATATCTTAAACTTCCCAATATTATACCAGACTTTATAAGTGATAATGATGACTTGATTCCTTTAGTAAATAATCAGTTAATCACTAATCATCATGATTCTGTTCTTGATTACTCTTGAGCAAAGAGTAATCAAAACCGCGTGATTACTGATTATGAAAATTAACCATTAATCAAGCATTCATTGGTTACAGTAATCCAGCGGTTTTTTAAATCGATTATGACGGTTCTGATTACAATTAGAGTCAATCATCAATCAATTACACATTTACCCAACCTAGCTCCTACTTCGGTTCGAGATACATTTTCATTGATCAGTCTATGAATACGAGTAACAGCAATATTATGAATATGAACAACAATATTATGAATTTTTAAAATGTTATGTTTGTTCTGTACAGAGTCTGGGAGTAGTGCTGTACGTGTTGGTTTGCGGAGCTCTTCCGTTCGACGGTTCGACGCTTCACACGCTACGGGACAGGGTGCTCTCTGGGAGGTTCAGAATACCCTACTTCATGAGCTCAGGTGTGTACTATTGTTACCGTACCTTAATAGGTAATATTTTTATTGTTAAATGATAAAAAAATTACAGATGATTAACCCGTGCGTTGCACAGTTAGTTTGGTGTGTGATTGTTATCGACATACATTTTGTAACGTCCTCATCTATTTAAATCTCAAATGGCCTATCACTACCACTTAATTGGTATATACTTATTTGAAAGAGACTTTTCCACCGAATGAGGAGCGATATGCGCATACAATTCGGAAGGTCACCACTCCCTAATAAGTTGACGTTATTTTGGGCGTCCATCATCTAGATTGGAATGTTTTCAAAGATATTTTTCTCTGTTTGATACCGTTCGGATCGTATTCGAGGTTCAAAGTACTTGGAAGTAACCCTAACAGAGCGATTACATTTTTTAGCCTCCGCTAAAACTTGGAAATTAATACTGAAGGAATGAAGAACAGAAAAATGAATACCTACTGATTCCCAGCCCCCCTCAACTCAATCTACCTATACCTATCTTTCCTTCATTATCTCGTTCTTCATGTTTTCCGTTTTCATTGTAAAGTTTCCCTGTACATACAGGGCAGTGCCTAATTCAATTGTCTCAGTTTAGGCTTTTGTCTATTTTCCGTTTTCAATGGGGTAGCTCTAGTTCATTCGCAGAGAAGGAGGTTTGTTTTCTTTTATTTTCCACTGCAAGCGCAGTTTCATTTTCCTTTATTTTCCATTTTCCTACATTTTTCATTTAGCTAATTTTGACTTTAGTTCTTGCACAAGGTGCTGGCTAAAGTTAATTGCTTAGTTCGGGTTGCTTTCTACTGGCATACCAACAACTTTGTAGGTAGTAATATGTCCGGGAAACCCATTTTTACACAATTTCACAATGTCAAAACTCCCATTCCGGCTCAAAGTTGAAACTTTTACAAGCGTATCACAATCAATTTGGAATGATACAGAGTTATGTGATTAATTCCACTCATCACCTGAAATAAACGAAAATTCAAAATTAATAGAGAGCCATGTTGTCTCGCTCCCCACTCTCTCCTACTTCCAATGGGCAATCAGGACATGAAAATGAATTAAAATTCTCTGAAGGTTCTAACAACAATTTTACACTCTACATTCTAACAAAATGCCCAATATTATTAGGCAATGAATTGTATTTTTCTTGATACCTTCCTCACATCCAATGTCAACAAAACATCATCAACGACTTTAGAATCATCTTGAATGGTATATTTACAATGTTCTCACCAAATTTCAGTCCCGATCCAGTAGTCCTTCTTTACATGGTATCTGCTACCCCAGCCGCGGCCATACAGTTAGCCTATTTTCTGTGAATCCCCGTGGACTTTCAGTAAATCCTTGTCTGCAGACCTCTACCAAGGTGGTTAGTTCACCACATACAGCCCTTCATCTCCAGCACCAGGTGTAAACCACGAGTAATATAAACCCATGAGAAGATACCTCGGCCAGCCAAGAAACAACTGGAACATACACAAAAATCTAACAGAAGTTACCTGTTTTATGTTTTGGGTAGAAAACTCATGAAACCTTTGAGCATCTTGAGCCATTCATGTCCATCACTTTGTTAAACACTGCGAGCCGAGTGACGTGATTCCAATGCTCAGCAGAGGCGGTAAAGTCCTTATTCCCTCCGACTCGTACTTTTACACTCGGCTCAATCTGCGTCCGGAGGATCCGGTGATGTGCGAAATCAACCTCCACTTCAGGGAGGTCGTGATCCCTTCCAGGTCCTTCCTCCTGATCCTTTGCGACCGTTTATCCTTAGCAACTGGGACCTAATTGGGTCGCGTATTCGGTCTGTCGACCTTTCGGTGGGCGCCTTTCAACCTTCGACAATTCCTCACAAATCACCGCGTTTTCCAGGTCCTTGGAGTCCCCCACTTTCTCTCCGCCCTTCCTCCATCGCTACGAAAAAAGAAAAGATAGCTAACAATCTCTTGAATAAACCACGCTTCGCCCCTTTCGATGTTCCGACCTTTGGAATATTTACGAAGACAATAATCTCCAATGGAAGCGTAAGGGAATTGAGGATGCCCGCATTGTTGTAAGCCCATGTAACAATTCCCCACGAGTGAAAACCAAAAGCCGCTTGGATGAAGCTTAAGATTAAGTTAGATAACCTGGAAAATTCGCCAATGTTTGATGAATTCACATGTTTTAAAATGGATATTTAAAACTAGAGAATATCATAGAACTACCTCCCTGAAAAATCTTGTTCGAGGATAAATACGGTCTGGCGCAATAGGAACGGACGCATTTTAAATGTGGTAAAATAGTCAATTTTGTATATTTACTGTTAAACCATATTTTAAAATTAAGTTTAATTTGCGAAATTGTATATAGGTACCTAACGAGGCAGACCAATTAACGAAGAGTACCTACTTCATTCAAATAATGTCTCTTGGTTATTCCAGGGCATTTCTAAGAAAAACTTTTCTTTGTTAAAAATACCATAACAAGATGGGTTCTCCTCTAGTTTATCATGCCTCGCCATACAAAGGGTACATATTGCGCTCGGGAGTTTTACAAATGGAACGGGTGATGTTTGTTAAACATACAGAGTGAAATAGGGCACTCAGAAGGACGGTAAGATTCACAAGAAACATCCACCACGAGGAAAGATGGACGGATAAAAATGGGATTGCGATAAAACGTCAGGTTAGAGAAGGAAAAAAGTATCGTCAGCGATCGTGTGAAAGTGTGCGTCTGTGAGCTTATGGTGGATGAGAGAAAACCTTTGGGAAGGGAAGGGGAGGGAAGATTTTCTATCTAGAGGTCGTCCGACATGGCAAGTTTGGTTGGGGGGAGGCAAGTTTCGACACGTAGAAGGGGGTGCAGTATAAGTGGAGGAGGGGGGATGTGCGTCATTGCTCTCCTTCTGACGTCATCGCTCTACCCCCACCCCTCCAATCTCGCTCCAACCGCCACATCCACCCTCTACAACACTCGACATTAACGAGGGCCTTTTCCTTTTCCCTCGCGATTTTAGACATCACCGTTTACCTCCCTTTTACGTCATAGGGCGCATCACTGCCGTATCTAAGATTGCCTACCTATCTGCACTCCCTCCTACTGTATTTCTCCCGGAAAACTACAAAGCTTTCATAAAGTCCTTCTGACGTCTTTCCTTTCATATCTGAGAGAGCCTTAGAAACATTAGTCAATTCATTACGTTGGAGCTCAAGCTAACGAGCTGTTAATTAAAATTTATCTGAAACTTCATTAACAAACTGTCAACACCAACCGTTGTATGTTGTCATAGCATTTTCAATTACCCCAGATAGCCAACCTAATATTCAGCGTTGCTACCCTCATTCTTAGAGCCTGGCGGCATAGAATAGTTGGGAGTTTAACCAACACTTGAAAAACAGCCAGTCGTCTTTTTACCTGATGGTTGCAGGAATGTTTACTCCTAAATTAAGAGTTTTAGGTGGAGGAAGGTAAAATACCGAAAAAAATGCAGTTCTCAAATTGGCACTATTAGAGTCCTCATAACTGCTACTCAGAGTCCTCTCGTTGATCCCTGCTGTCGCCTACCATATAGAGTAGCAAAGTCTTTGTCTTCTCTTCTGTCTGTCCCTCTTTCCATAATATGTAGTACTTATTCCCGTTGAGCTGGATGATGTATATTTTGTGCTTGAATAAGCCTGCTGAAGGGAAGAATTTCCCATGAGGTGCGCAGCATTTTCTCATAGCTCGGCGATGGCTATTTCTGTTTTTTGCGTCAGAGACGATGGCCATCGATAAAAAGCGGTCACCGTCACCCGTTGTGGGTTATCAATTATTCAACCTCGGGGATATTGGAGTGAAGCGAGCTTCCAAGTTCCAATCCACCTGCTCACGAGGTTCCCACGAATTAATAATGATTTTTCAAATAATTGACCTCTCACCCTCTCCCCCTGTCTACCTTACTTCTTCCTACAAATATGGTTCAATACGTTACACGTCATTGTACAGCGAAATAAGTCAAAGTTGCGGGGGTAGTAAACACATTCTTTACCATGTACACATTCCCTGAATAAACAATATCTTTCCAAGAACTACCATTGCCCTTTATTCATTATTTTCTGCACCTACTTCGTAAAACACAGATCACATATTATAATATAAATAATAATTAATCCAAATCCAAATTAATCCAAATAATCGCAAATTGAATTCATTAAGGGAGGTTCTGTGAGGTAAATATTCCACTCTATCATATACCCATTGAAGAATAATCTTGAATAATCAAGTTTTGAGTACAATTCGGTTGTCAATCAAAACTTGGTTCCATACACTACCATTTTTTTGAATTTTTGACAAACTCTAGATCAAAGAGGTTCCTTTTGAAATTTAGTTCTTTATGAGGAACTAACTGCAAGGATGAATTCCAATGGTGATCTTTTTTTTTTTTTTTTTTGCTGTTATAGACTGCGAACATCTGATCAGGAAGATGCTGGTGCTGGAGCCCTCAAAACGGTATTCTGTGGAGCAGATAAAGAGGCACAGGTGGATGGTCGAGGAGGCGCCTCGGCTACTTCCGAGTACAAGCCTAGGCGACAACAAACATGCCGAGCCTAATGAGCAGATACTCAGGCTCATGCAGAGCCTTGGCATCGACGCCACACAAACTAAAGAGGTAGGTATAGGTACTACTTTGATTATTTAGTTATCTACGGTCGGATGCGAGATTATTATGAGATCTTCCAATTATCCTTCCATAGAATGAGATAAAAATTGGTTGACATTTATACTCATATTTAGGAACTTCACGTTTATATGATTATGCTTTTGTCGTTCAGCGTATACGTCTATGGGCACTGTCATGGGCTCTCGCTTTGTGTTAGGTACCTATCTATCATGAATTTCAAAGCGTCGTCTCTAATACTTAATTATTCCATATGTTGCAGTCCTTGAGAAATGCCAACTACGACCACCATGCTGCGATTTACTTTTTGTTACTGGAAAGACTGAGGCAGCACAGGAGTACGTTCACATTGACTCAGGACCCGACTCCGACGTCACAGCATGCTGCGGAAAAGACGCAGAAAAGGAGACCCAGCACTATCGCAGAGCAGGCGATGAGGAAACACGGTTTAGCAGGCGTCAACACTGCTCAGCTTCCACAGCCTCCTACAGTTCTTCCCCAGGAGCCCCAGCAAACCTTCAGAAGGCTTCCAACGGAGCAGCCTCGACTTTGCTACACCCCAGACTCAATGGCTAGGGAGCAGCAGATTCAAAACGCGATGCAGCAACTCAGTGTCGCCAATATGGAATCTGTGGAACCCGTTAGATCCAATAGCTTTAGCAGGACTTTCCAAAATTCAGACAACGGTAGACAATCGCATCCTCCATTCAGAGAGATGCAACCCGTGGCACAGTTAGTGCCTTCCCAACCTAATCTCAAACCCCAAGGTAATGCGGAACCAGTTCCTTCCATCGATCTTCTTTCGTACTCTAACTATAGAACTAACGAACCAAATTTTTCGCTTCCTCGTTATACTAACACAACGTTCAGTGAAAATTTCACTGGAGGGGTTTCATCCTACTCAAGACCCGAAAGCGCCTTGGGTGTCGTTCCTCAGTACTCGAGTTCGACGGATGAAGGTGTTGAGACTGATTTTGAGGAGTCACCTTCAAGCCAAATCCCTTCTCAAAGACTTTCCTATGCCAGTTCATCTTCATCTAGTGGCGTCGGTGTTCATAATAAAAGTTTAAGCCAACATCTAAGTTCGGATTCCTCATGTTCCTCTTGTCATGTTTCCTCGTTACACAGCAATTTTTCAACTTTTGAAAGTAGTTTGGACTACCAGTTTGAGTCTGAGTTGGGATCTAGTTTGCCATCGTGCACAACACAAGGGAATAGTAAGCCGTTAATGTCTGAAAGTGTTGTGATCAGCACTAGTGCGATCCACCCGGGCGTATATGTTAGTAGTGATAGTTCCAACCAGTCGTGGTGTAGAAACAGCTTGCACGGTCAAAGTACTCCTCCCAAGTCGAGAAAAATCACTAGGTCTCCAGTAGATTTTCGAGAAGGAAGAAGAGCATCTGACGGTCTGGTCGCTCAACATGGCACAACTGCCAATGATGGTTCCAGTCTTACCCCTCCAGTAAATACCAGCGTTGCTTTCAACAGTCAGAAACTGACTGAGAGTGGCAAAACCAAAGGTGTGATGGAGTTGCATTTAGTACAAAGAGAGCACCAAGCACTCAAATCATTATATCAAAGCACGGTTCCTCCCGAAGAAGTAGTTCAACGGCAGATACAGCATGCAGAGTACAGACAAAGAGACAGTTCCATGGAGAGTCGACAGCAAAACATACCTAAAAGAATAAGTTTGCCTGAAAATTTCACATTTCCAAACGCTTCTATTGATTCAGAGATCTTGAATAATGTAGCGACAGGTTCAGCTTCCAATAAGGCGCCTTTACAACAACAGCTGATGCAGCATAGGTTGCTACAACAAAAGAGACAAATTCTCCAAAAACAGCAAGGTTCTTTTCAGCCTATGGCAACGGAAAGTGGTGTTAACATGATGATGAATCGTCAGAGGCAGATGCTCCGTCAGGCATCTTACAAACTGGCTCAGCAAACGCAGATAGTTCCTCCACTCCCCATCCATTGCGACCCAGATTTCCCCACGATTGCCGAAGACAGTACGAACGGGGCAGGCAGTTCACGGCTTCTCGGCTCGCTCGACGAAAAATACCAGCCGTTGGCCGACTCCAAGTATCAACCAATGACCGATTCGAAGTACCAATCACTGACTGACTCCAAATACCAAACGTTGACCGATGTTAAGTACCAGCCGCTGGTCGACACCATCCACACCGAACAGTGGAACTCACTGCCCAATTCGTTTGCCACCTGTCAAATCAGCGAAGGTTCCGTCCCCTGGTCCGTCGCCACTGCTGGCGATTCGTCCTTACACTTGTCCACCCCTTGGCAACCGTCTCTGTACACGACAACGCAGCCCATCCCAGCCTGGAGCCAGGTATTACACAAGTAGTTGATTAGTTTATTAGTAAATCAGCTCAACTGTTAATCATTTACTGTTGATATTAGACTTAGCGTTGAATAGTTGTTTTCCAAAGTTTGAGACTGGAAGTTCATAATTAGCTCTCAGTTTGTTTTATGAAAATGCGTCTAATTTGCCTTCCATCTGACCTTATCATCGTATTTTATAAGTTCATGATTTTCATAATCATATCTAACTCATCTAGCCGCTTGAATGAATATCATCGCTAGAACAATTCCCATTATCCCATCGGTTTTTGAACACCATTTTTCAACACCAACCTCCTAGATCAAACTCGAATTTCATTGCACCAAGCCAGAGAGGTGGCGCCGTTTTAAACTGGTTTCTCACATTACAGAGTTTGATCACCATACTCCTTCCATCATTTTATCGTGGAATTGATCCAAAGTTCTTATGTGCTTTCATTATGTAAATTTTGTAGATTACCTACGACTTTGTGTCATGTTTTGTTCTGTATTATTAGTTTTTATTTATTTGTACACTAATCGTATTTATACTGTAGGAATATTTACCAAAATTAGAATTACACTGAACTACGAACGGAAAAATTATTGGATTAAATTCAAAAAAACTATACCTAATGTATGTAATCATATAGTTATGTTTTAAATGCAAGGAAAATTCTAGCAAAGTAGGTATTATGAATAAAAAGAACTACCAACACTTGTTTTCTCACTTTTCGCTGAAATGGGGTAGTACCATTCAACACCTTAGTCGATATCTCATAAGATCACACATATCCCGAGTGCATTGAATTAAATTACCAATATGACGAATTTTGCCTTTATCGAAGTGAAATTTTTATCTAATCGAATTTCGTAGGATTATTAGCATATATGCAGATGTTACAGAATAGTCTAAATATAAACATGTAACGATCCTGTTTGTTGCTTTATTGATGTTCAATGGAAATACGTATAATAATATACGTCCTCTATGGATCTTCAATGGGATCCATAGATTGTTCAGATAATATTTATTATTTATCCATTTTCCTACGATGTCCAAAATCTCAATTTGTCCAGGTTTCGTACCTAACTTTTTGCATTATCTTTTGTTCAGCGCTGTGACTCATGTGATTCCAAGTGAAATAGTCGATAATGTTCAATACTCTCTCGAAGGGTATACTTTTCAATGTTTTATAAGCTTCCACCGTTCACTTTGCATCAATGGTTTTACTCTGTGTTTCAATAACCAATGAAACATGATATTTTGTACCTATGGTAATAAGGATTTTTTATGGCGCATTAAATGCATCAAATCCTCGGAAAAAATAAAATGCTTAAATGCAGTAACTCCGTTGTCCATTCATTTCACCTCATTCATTCATCTGCTTACGCTTCTTTTTTATTCGCATGTCTTTAGCGCATCTAGTTTATGTTGTGTGTGCGCATATTATGTATCACTAGGTACTACCTACTCCACATTATTATTTTTTCTTGGCTTTAAAGATTATTTTTTTACAGCTTTGTATGTTTACATAAGTTTTGGCATGTAAGTCTATAATTGTTTGTTCTAGTTACCAAGTTTTACTCGTGCCTACTTACTACATAAAAATAATTCTTTGCTAAAAATGCATGCGTCCTACTATCGGTTGAAATACGGAATGCCACGACGAACTGCGTCAGTTAACATTTAACCTTGAAAGAAAATTACATGAATTACTAAGGATCTGAATTAACAACAATTGTAGGTACCTACCTTGCTTAAAAAAACAATTGTACGGCAATTATTTTTACATTTAAACGTGGAACTCCAGACATTAGGCCTAGTTAGCTAGGTACCTATAGGTATTATTATCACCGGTCTCCAGCGTAGGTTTGAGCCACTATAATAGAATAGATGATGCTTCTTGTGCAATGAGGACATAATTAAAGTAAATTTATTCAAATTGCTATTCGTTGGGATTGCTAGTAAGTAGAGTAAGGCGATACTGGACGTAAGATTCTCAGAATTTGCACTGGTGGCTGGTCAAGAGTTTTCCTAAATTTTTTCAGGATCTTAAGCACTTTTAGATAACATTTTTTGAAAACGCAGATGTTTTCAGAATAGGAAACTGAACGTATAGGTAGGTACTTTTTGGATGTCTGAAATTCGTGGATGATTTTTCAATTTCTTTATTGATGATGATGGTTATGGAGGAAATCAGGTTCGCCCCTATTTCATTGATAACATGATCTTTGAAGATGTTCCCACCTTTTTGATCGCAACAACCAATAATATCGACGAGGGCTGTTGAACATAAAATTACTGTGATTTGTATCAATTTATACACTCCTCTGGTGAGTCAGGGAAAATTTTCAAACCTCATACGACCAATATCGAAAAAAAGGGCCCCTTCCTCGGAATAATAATGTGCTGAGTTTTCTTCCATGTATAATGGCGTGAGCTATTAATGATGGTCACCGTCGGCAGAGGGATTCGATGATCGTTGAATTGGTCTGGTACCTATAAGTATAGGCAATAATAAAAAGAAGACGGTATCGCTAGGTATACGTGGCGAATATAGATTCAGCATAGAACTCAGAGAATTACATAATATGTATAGGTACATAATTATTATGTTTGTATTGTAACATGAATCTCACGATTCCTCTCGTAAGTGTACTTGTTACATTATTTATTTTCAGTCTTATGTTTGGGCTTTTACTCAGCTCAAATAATTAACACAGCCCCTAGATAGTTCACAATTTGAGCGATTTTGGACCAATTAGAGGTATTACTCATAATTCTTGGCACACTGTACCTCAAGTTGCTTTTTATATCAAAACTATGCACTTTGCATTTCTATTGAACCATCATTTCAAACACAGTTTCATCTACTCTTGAAATCGAACAATCCACAAACTTAAAGTTATTCACTAGCAAAGCAATACAACCCCAAAAGACGTCCTTTTTCATCGCTATGTTATCTTCCCCCGCAGTAGTCTGTACACGTTCCTGCCACACTGCTCACACATAGGTACCTTTTATAGCATGTCTAAATTTATTGAATTGACGGTTTTCCAATTCAATTTAACGGTTTTCCAAATCGTATTACCGTTTTGAAGAATACTCATAGTTTGATAAGCCGCTATATGAACAATCGTGAAATCTATTTTTGGGAAAAGTTAATGAGATTTATTTCTTTGAACTTATAGCTATTGGTTATCCACGCTTCGAACGTTTTATGAAAATGTACCTATTAGTTATACAGGGTGGCCCCAAACGTAACGGACTTAGTTTGAGGTCTTGTAGGAAATTTCACGCTGATCACGAATATACCACATATTAAGGGTCCCTGAATAAATCTTGACCACTTTTCCCGCAAAAACCACTTTTTTCGACGTTTTTTGAGTGTTCTTGGGCAATAAACACTGAAATTATCTGGGAAATCGGAAAACACCTCTGAATAAAAGTTGTAGGAAATTAAATTCTGCGTCGAATGAAACCAACGCCAGCTCTCAAGATTGTACCTGCGATTTTTGGCGAATTTTAGAAGTTTTGATCTGTCGATAAACTGCTTGATAGGAGCAGGAAGGTAGGCAGGTAGTATGAACTTAAAATGTAGGTTTAAATGTTTTTATTGGCAATAGTAAATAATACCTCCAATAAAAACATTTAAACCTACATTTCAAGTTCATACTACCTGCCTACCTTCCTGCTCCTATCAAGCAGTTTATGAACAGATCAAAACTTCTAAAATTCGCCAGAAATCGTAGGTACAATCTTCAGAGCTGGCGTTGGTCTCATTCAACGCAAAATTTAATTTTCTACAACGTTTATTCCGAGGTTTTTTCGATTTTCCAGACAATTTCCGTGTTTTTTGACCTAAAACACCCAAAAAACGTAGAAAAAAGTGGTTTTTTGTAGAAAAAGTGGTCAATATTTATTCAGGGACCCTTAATGTGGGGTATATTCGTGATCAGCGTGAAATTTCCTATAAGACCTCAAAGTAAGTCTGTTACGTTTGGGACCACCCTGTATACTTGCTGAAAATCAGCAATCAGCTTCCGCCATGTAGAAAGAACGAAACAGTCTCATAAACTACCAAATCTGTAAGGCACCTACTTAAACTGCCGAACCCTGACTATCAGCGCCCATCAGGTGTCCATTCTTTTGATCTGGCAACAGAAGACTTAACGACTACAGAAAATGGCTGATAACTAGCACAAAAAATATCCATGTCCTATTTTTTATAGATGAGCACTGGTGTCGCCAAAAGTTTGACTTCTGGATCGCTATGGTCTGCCAACCTCTCCACGCCGATGCAGCCAGTAAGCGAGAGTTTAGAACTCACAGAAACTATGGAACTTATGTGAACTGATAGCTGCGCTTCGAAAAACTGATCTCCTACATATTTATATTGTTGTTAGAATGAATGTAAGATGCATCCTTTGGATCGAATAATCTTCCGCTATTTATCAGGTACTTACCTCATTTCATCAGCTCTCCTTTCGACTGTTATTTCATGCATTCATTTATCACTGATTTCTTTATTACTCATCGATCTCGTTTGTTTGTATGATCAACTCATATAATAGCTCGACAGCTCTAACTTTTGACAAATTTTCACTCCTCTTCTTTTTTATTTACCTACTTCCCTTGCCTATTATTTATTCTCAAAGAACTCTTACCTCTCCTTCTTAGAGCTCCTAGCTTAGTTTCTATACGTTTTATAATTGCAAATTATTATTTTTTTATTAATTGAATTTTATTAATTGAACAAGGATACCATGTTCATTTTTCATAACTTCGTTTTTGGTATCATTCGACTCGTAAATAGGTACCTCCTCTATCACATTATTATAGGAAATAATACTTCATCTTGAACTAGATGGATTCCAATCTAGTTCCAGATGGAGTACTTGTATTTCCCTATAACAATGTGATATAGGTGAACTTTACGAGTCGAATAATACCGAAAACGAAGTTTTGGAAAAATGTAACATGACATGTACCCTTGTAACATGTACCCGCCCATTCAACTGCCTATTATTTTTCTAGGTTTGAAGTTTGACTTTATAAAGGGTACTTACCACCTAAAGTGATTGTGGTCTATACTATACGGTTCTGTTTAGTGGCACCTTTCACTTGTATGCCATTTGGGTGCAAATATATAGGTATGTTAAATTATGTAGGTAACTACTAGGTATACCTAGGTCCTTCCCATTGAGAACCCCCTACCCTCATCGCTATGGAATCCTACCAGTCTCATCTAACCAATAAAAATGAGGGAGAGGGAGGAAACTGAGCTGTACGGAGGGGCTTCTGCCTCACGACTTTATAGGTGGGTAGGTAGGTACTTTAGTGGTGAGAAGAAACTTACTTGATGTAGAAGGAGTAGGTATTAAAGAGAGATTATTAGCTACGTTTGACGACTCCAAAACGTTTGATTGAAAAACCATTCGAAAAATTCTTTTCCACAAATTGTCATTTATCGAGAGCCCAGATTTGCAGGCAGTAGAGTTTGATGAGTTAATTGTTAGCGAATTTTCGAAGAAAATGAAGCTATTGCAATAGCTTTAAAATTTTAGTAATGCAAATTTTTTAAAATTTTTTCCATCGAAATCCGTTTCAGACCATCCTAAAATAAATCCTGAAATTTAACAATTTTTCATATTTAACATCTAATTTAAACATTTAATTTCAACATTTAATTTTAAAATGTAACACTTTTTTATATAATTATGTTCTATATATAAACTCTCAAATATATATCGAACTCATAGTTTCCTTTTATATTATTGACATCTTAAAATTTTAAAATTTTATATGAATTTACTTAAATTTTTAAAATGTCAATAATATCAAAAGAAACGATAAGTTCGTTGGTCAGAATTTTTGGAGTACTCCGAGGGGTCAAATATGGAAAATTTAGAGTCCAAAATCGCTTTAAAAAACACGTTTTACTATCTTAAACATAGGAACATAGGTACCTATGATATATTCGGAATCAGCGTGAAATTTCCTATAAGAATCACCCACCAAATCGGCTAAAATATTATTCTTCAAAAATTCGCTCATCAACTCATGTTGCAAGAATGGAACTTTTTTACATCTATTCTCTCACGTACCTACAAATAGATATTAGATAGGCACTCGCAGATACCTACCAGATGACGCTGGAAATCTAAGGTTTTTTTCCAGGCAAACTTTTCAAAAAGTCAGTGTTCGGTTCGTATTCATTCAACCCCAATCCCAATTCCCAGCGGGGTTGAAAAATTAGGAAGGTTACAACTGAATCAACCCGCTAAGAAAACGCTTGGGACAGAGTTTAGAGACCTGAATGTGGGCAGTAGGCTAAGTAACCTAACTCAAACTCACTCGAGCTTGAAATAACAGAAAGTCACAAGTCAGATTGTCAGATGTCTAAATAGAATGATGTGGGAGTAAAAACATATCAATATCCACACACCCCTCTGCACACTCTCTCCTTTGGCTGTTTTCCCTACCACACCAGCTCTTCAGTAGCAACAAACCAAATCGTGCCTGCCTCAACCACAACCAAACGGTTATACGGCAGTAGGTAATCATCATTGAAGTATCGGACGATTGGGGTAAATACTACACATACTAAATGGATTAGTAATTTACCTTGAATAATAAGATCGGACGATATCTCTTCGAAACACACATTATATTCAATAATCGATAACAGGGTTTTCAAAAAGCACTAACGTAGGTCGGAGAAGGAGAAGCACTAAGAAGTAGAAGAGGCGGGGTGAACTGCTGTTTCCAGGGTGGCCAACAGAATGGCACGAATGTACCATGAGAAGGGATATTCGTACTGTGTTTCTTGTCATGAAGGATGGTGGGACTAACGTTATAAACCTAGTAAATAAATAACCCCCAAATAAATCACTGCTAATTGGAATTGAGGGCAGACCAAAAACGTACGTCAGTTCCACCATCCTATAGTGATGATTACTGCCGTATAACCGTTTGGTTGTGGATGAGGCATGGACGAGTGAAGAGCTGGTGTGGTGGGGGGAACAGACATGTCGGTCCCCTCTGAGGAGAGTGCAACGTTGTAACCTTCGGCCTTCTTGACTATAGGTTAAATTAAGTTAATCAAGAAAGAGCCGACGTCACAAGTCCGGAAGAGTGTGGATATCATATGTTCAAACATAATAATATGTTCATATAGGACAGGGCCCAGTTATAAGATTGACCTCTGAAACATTATATTATATTATATCCGCCTACTATTATACCTTCACAATGAGTATCTAGGTATGTACCTACCTACCTACTCATAATAAGTTATAACGTACCTACCTCTACACGATCTGAAGAGAACGACAGTGAGAGGGAAATGAGAGAGTACAGTAGTCGTGTATGAACCTACTGATGAGGACGTAAGTATTTTTCTAGGAAAGTTGAACTGGGATATAATAGGGTACCTATTCAAAACGTTTTGAATTTTGTAATAGTTATAAATAAGAATAAGATGAAAACTGATATAATATTTGGGCCTTGGAAGATAAGCGATCCAAAATACGTATAGTAGGGAAGTCCAAGAGAAGGATCCTTATCACAACTGTTTCGATATCAAAGACCTTTAGGGAGGTTTTCGTGAGCCGCCAGGATCCAAGAGCTTTAGACTAAAACACTTCAGGAACATGATTAATTACCACAAGGGTGAGGAACACTATCTAGGAGAAACTAGACTCGAGCAATAAATTGAGAGATTGTTAGGGACAGGTTCTCCTGACATTGACGAATCGAACCCAACTTGGTTTCACGTTGAACCAAACATTTTCATAATGATAATATTATTGTTACCATGGCTTTCAGAGAGACCACGTATTCAACCTTGTTAATTACCATCTAGAACTGATTTAACACACTCAGGTGATCGATAACTCCTAAATAATTAACACTATCAATTGAAGAAGAGATTCTCGGCTGGATTAGTGTTTAACCAACTGATATCGGATATACCTTACCACTTAATGATTAATATGTATGAGGATTGATGGACCCGTGGATCGACATGGTCGTAGACCGTAATGTACGTTATGGTAAGAGTTAATTATTCGTTCTGTTATTACTGTTACTGAATAAGTACAGTTTGATATTTGCGTTTCGAAAAGAAAAAAAAGTTATTTTATTTTTTATACCTACTTAATAATAAGGTAGGTATCTACTCATTCACACACCCTAGCAGATTATAATTGCTTAGTGCAACTACATTTCAATTAGGTATCCATCAAAAAGAACATAATAACGTCGCTTAAGAAGCAACACGCCCTATGAACCAAATCCCAATTTTTCAGGAGGAAAAAACTAAATCCAGTTTTTGATCATCTGTCCCTTTGTTCCCCGTTATTCAGTCACTTCTTGCCTTCCGGTAGTCGTCAATACTAAAAAAAAGTATTAATTAAAGGAATTAGGAAATTTAGGTTGATACGGGGTGTTGTCCTAATAGGTAATTGAAGTATTGAGGTCAATGGGGGTGTTATGTTTTTCGATTTCTCGATTTTGTAGTATAGTTGAAGCAATTTTGAGCTAACCAGTCGATACAGCGTGAGAAATCGAATAAGAATCAGTCAAAACCTCATTTTCGTGAAAATGGTCGATAGGGCGTGTTGCTTCTACGATAAGTATATACAGATAGTCGGGATTTGATTGAGGAGTGAGAATACAACGGATGACAAATTATTGCATCAATATCAACAACTGCATCAACGTTTCAGGTCCGCATGTATCCATCTTTAGAAATGTTATAGGTTAAGTAATAAGCTAAGCAATGAAATCTCTGACTTTTTATTTTATCTTTAGTGCACTTGTACGATATTCACATAGTAGGTACCTAAAAGTTACTTAACTTAACCTACGCGAAGTTATTATGTTTCACATAATATTTTAATCAATTAGTAATTAACTAAATAATATTATTTATCTAATATAGATAAAACTCTGTTATAGAACTGGCTGTCTTCCACTTTAAATTTCGACAGACATGAATCAGTCAAAGGGTCCAATCCATGCAAAATGAACGAGTTCAAAACATTCTGATATCACCGCTTAAGTATAAAAATACCTAAACATTTTTAGCATTTTTTTAGGCATAACCTTGAGAATTATCAAGGTTGAACGTGAAACCATATTGTTCGGTTATACAATCAATCAATAACCTACTTCAAAATGTAAATTCCGAACATTTTCTCAAATGAAAAGAATCCCGATAACCATCAATCCGACTGAAACTAAAACTAATGTCGTTTGTTTTGTTGAATTTGTCGGGGTTCAGCCAATAGGGAATAAGTCGAAAAAAAGGGTTTGACCCGAAACGTCGTACCTAAGGAATAAAGTGATGATAACAGTTTGAAGTATTTTTTCCCTATTGGATGAATCCCGACAAATTCAACAAACAAGTAACTATGCAGCTGACTATCTCTACCTTGTGTAAAACTAATGTCACTATCATCATCCATCACGACCTGAAAACAGTCCCCCCGCCCCTTTCGACAATCTTCTAGCTTCGCTCGAATGACAGGGTACACATTAATTTATTCGAAATTACCAAAAACTCATCCTATTCAACGTGATTCGCTTTTCTCAACATTTGAAAGACATTTTCGCTCACTTGCAAGGTTGTACAACTTCTCATTAAATTGTTCATCGAATTTCTGTTTAATCGGTACCTTTTGGAAATTATAGTTCATGAATATTTTGTGTTTTTAAAGTAATTACTTTGATCCACATCGAGAATGCACAGAAGCATAACTTTTATACTCGTACTATAAATAGTAGTAATCATGTTGTTATATAATTATAATTAATACCGTAGATAAAATAATATCAATGGCCTATAATAGAACATGATGATTCAACTCGTAAAATTGAGGGAGAATGTTCATTCTATTTTTAAGAAATCAGCATCCAAAGAGACATTGCTTGATTGATCAGGAATCCATGCAATCCTCAGTACATCTAATCAACAAGAATGAGGTTTGAGTTTATATTTTATACCTCTGGGCCACAGGCTGTGGCTAACCCATCTAGATGCGAAACCCGTACGAAACAGAGTGTCTGCATGGTGGAGATTAAGATTATTAATAACTCATTTTGTCTTTGTATTGATACATGCCCCGTGGGAAATGTAGATTTTTCGGTTAGAACTAATAAATTAAGTAAGAATACTAACAACTGCTCAAAAAATCAGAAAGGTGTTTTTTAGGTTTAGGAGTTTCGTTGTGATATACCTATTTTTAACATTACCATATAAGTTAATTTCCAGGATTCAGTCAGAATATCACACCTTAGACCAGGTAGAACCTTTTCTCACCCATAAGGGTCACGGGCGACGCTGTTTTCCTGTTGCCCACCGGTCCGGAACGTCTGGTTGGGGAGAGGTGCCCAATTAATTAACTTTCAGATCAGAAAATCAGCCAACTAAAAAAGTTTTACGACGCCGTATTTTTGAGACGTCTTGCGTGGAAAAGTCCGATGTGGCTCATCCACTACCCAGGAAAGTAATATTGTGTGCCACAACAATGCAATATAATTGGTACCTAGAATTTTTTTATAGTCGGAAGGGATGTTTCTTGCTTTCCCATATAATTTTTCTCTTATAACGGTCGCAGCATTGTTAAGGAGCTACAAAAATGTTGGTGCACATTGCAGGAGAAAAATGAGACATCGCGAAGTTGCTTGGATTGCTATTTTACTCGTATTGTTTGTATTCTATTATTAATGTTTTTATTGGGAAAAAATTGAATTCTTTTTGAGCAAGTGATATTCTGGCCGAATGAGTGAAATGGACGTTATGCAGTTAACCATCAAGAAAACTACATTACTCAGTAGCCGACGAGTCATTTCCCCATTGATTAGCCGAGTAATGATCACTAACGAAGGTACCTACCTGTTTCTTTGATTATTATACTGTTTGTTACTTTTTTGATAGCTACCTTTTATACACTTTGGTAGACTGCTTGGTACCTACTGAGTTTTCAGACTTCGCTGTTTCAACTTCCATGCTCTTTTGAAGCGCAGCCTGGGGTGAATTGTCTTCATATTGCCCTGATTAAGATTGAAACCTTACCTCCCAGTTAAGAAAATTCGGGTGGACAGAATACCTTTCTCTCATTGCATAACTTGGTTATGACATATAGGTACGTTATAATTCATATTGCAGACAACACATTCCAAGTTTTCGCATGCGCAGTGACTTTTAATGATCCAATAGCAATGAAATTCAAAGGGTAGGTATTTAGATTGTAAGAAATATGTTTTTTAGGCTCGCTACAGTTGGTCCGACGGCTATGAAAGTAAAGAGGGGACCGTCTAAAGATTAAAGGGGCCATACACGATCAACACATGCTGACAAACATGGTTTGTCATCTGGCTGCTGTCAAACATGTTTGACGTTTGACGTCGCACCCACACGTTCAAACCAATCATCAAGCCTATCATCGTGTTCAATGTTCATGTTACGTTCATGTTTTCAAGTATGGCCATCTGAGGATTCAAACCGCAAAAAAAGAAGAAGCCCGAAAAATAAAAGGTCCTTGTGAACCATTTCAGTAAATTCAGTCATAAAAGACACATTACTCCACGAGATCGCGTTGATTGTTGGGACTCCCGAACACGAATGACGGCTGAAACGTAGGTACAATTACCTCCACTAACCCCTTTGCTTGATGGTTGAAAGGTTTGACGGTTTTATGCTCCCACACACGTTCAAACATGGATATCGAACATCATGTTTGTTAGAAAGTTTTCTGACATCAACTGAAAACAATCATACATGCTGTCAAACCTTCAAACACGATCAAATATTATTAAGTTTGACAGCCGGTTTGTCAGCCGCATATTTTTCAGCACGTTTGATCGTGTGTGGCCCCCTATAACTACTCAGCTCTGGGAGATGTTGTCAGATCGGTCCAATAGTTTCCTATACCGAATTCCAAGTTGGCACTTGAACTGATCCTATCGCGATGAAACTCATAAGACAATCATTTTGGGGCCAGCTCTCAACTACCAACCGAATTCGGTCGTAAGAAATTTGTGTTTTGGGGAAATTCACGTTTGCGCATGCGCACACGCTACCATTATCCGACGGCGATGGAATTCAGAGGGGAGTGTCTTTGGACAATCTATGGGTCTATGGGCATCTATGGGAGGTTATAGTGATCAATCCCTAGAAATGTAATCAAAATCAGACGAATTGTTTGTAGGTACCTATTGTTTTAGGGCAAAACTAAAGGTATAGTTTTAGGGCAAAACTATACCTACTAACAATTCGTCTGAGGATTCGTCCAGGGCGGACAAGGAATTGAATACATACAGACAGTTCAACACAGAAACCAAGTTGTAGAAAGCTGAAACGCAAAAAGCAAGTGGAAGTTTTGATTTTGGAGCAAGCAAAAATGAAGTATTAATTTGATAACTGTCAGCCTGAGTAAGTACTATAATCGAAGGGAGTAGGTGCGAGTAATATCAACCTATTTCTATACTATACTATCCCACGGGGACAGCCTACTTGTGTGAGAATATATTTGTTATAATTACCTACCAGTCAGTATTTGAAGAGAAAAATTATTATGAATAGTATTATAGATGTTACAGTTTCGGATGGTAATCTTATTCGTCACGCCAAACCTTAATAACATTATTTATTGAGATGATTTTTTATATGTTGTAAATTCCGATTTTTTACTCATTAATGTTTGAACTGCCAATATTATTTACATGTACGACCTGATTTGTGATATACGTAATTTTTTATTCATATTAATTTTGTAAACTTATTTTGAATACCTACCTATGGTATAAATATGCTATTACGTCAGGATTCTGGTAGGTATCTACCTATTAAAATTCTGGTAGATTGTAATTATGAACATTTGATTTTTAATTATATACCGACAGTGCTAACGTTCTGCTGGTCGGAACATTGTAAGTAATAAATAGGTGTTTATAAATGTAAATATATATATATTATAAAAACAACACTACAATTGTAAGGTGACATGAATGTGTAGAGCCGGATCTGACTACCCTTAGATTCTCGTTGTGAGCATCGAGCTGTACTTTTTGTGGTACCTACCTAATTTTAAATTGAACTGTACCTCTGTCACTTCTTTTTATTGAAAGATTCTTACATATTTATATGTGTTTTCGTACGTAAAGAATTGCAATATGTACCTATTATGAATTTTTACCCTGGGGATGTCCACGAGTGAAGTAGTTGATATTCGCAATGCACGTTCAATAATATTAATGTCAAATCAAGGGTGTAGTTATACAATGTAAGCTTCTTAAATTCAATCGTTATCCCACCAGACAATAAATTTTATTAGGTACCTGCTGTTTTGGAAATTGTAGACGTGCCCAACATGAATTGTTGCTCCATCCATCATAATATAATTGTAAGTTTAAGGATTGAGGAAGTTCATACATTTATCACGAAGTGTAACTAGATGGTGGGAAAATGAACAAAGAAATAGTTCAAATTATTACACAAAGGCTTGTTATTTTCCTTGTACTAGATGACCCTGCTTGCACAATCACTGTGCCTAACCCTTTCATGGTAATACCTTGTTATAAATGATCATACAAATGAAAATGGCCCTACAGGGCAGGAGAAGTAGGATAGAATGTATTATGAAGAAAAACACACAATTTTGGCGATTAATTTCATTCTAATCAAGTTTCAAAGATTGGCGAAGATCGGCGAAGTTGGGCCGTTATGTTTTGAGGATAATAATCTTATCGTATACAGATCAATTTTCCGCCAGGAGCGAATCAGGAATCGTCCGGATGCCACTTCTTCTTAGGTGCTAGGTTTGAAAATGGGAACGTTTTGCTGAACGTTTTGCCTGACAACATAATAAACGCAGAGTGCCAAACTTCAGGACTCCTAGGAAATTTAACGCTGATTACGAATATTACTATTATCAGTGGTATTGTATCAGAAAACCGTATTTTTTTAGTCTCCTCCACAGCATCAATTAACGTCGGACTTGCCTAACTATAAAATTAACTAACTCAGCATAAACTAGCTAGGGACAAATGAGAACGTCGGACTTGCCTAACTATAAGATTAGTGAACCAGCTGCAATTGGTATCATTCGATTCAGAATTTATTTTTCAACAACGTGAAATAAATTGGTTTGTCCTGAGATTCTTCTCTCAGTGTTTTCGGGTTTCCTAAAATGGGTATTTCGTCACACTGCGCCACGGATTTTTCTAAATTAGATTTTTGGATTCTACGAATTGTATGTAAAATAGGTAGGTAACTACCTTGAAACGTGAAATCACAAAAATTTACAGGGGGTTAACAAATGTTTACCGTGGATTCCACAGGTTCAATAAAGCACCAACATACCAAACATAAAACATCAATTAATTCGATCAAGCTCAATATTAACCGTTTGAATCCATATTTAAAGTCCATACATAATTGATGTTTTCTTCTTTCAATTTTTAAATATGCCACTATTGTTACTATCAAGAATCACTCAATGTGACTTGTCCGCTCAATGCTGGCCTGAACAAGGGTCCAAAATGGCTCATTCGCGAACCCATATTGATGTTTCATAAAGAATGGCACCCTGATTTTTGAGTCCGTGAGAAGATACCAAACATGTTCATTGGCATTTGTTACAAGGACACCAAAACGCATTTGTTCTCAATCTACACTCTGTGTACCTAACTACTCTTTGCAACGTGTAATTTCATTGCAAAAATGGGTGCTCTGGATGCTCATCAAGTAGGGAAGGACCTACGTCGCAATATTATGAATCTACATTCAATAAAACAATCGAATCTTATCTCGGTATTATTTTATAAGTATCTACCAACCTATCTATTTTGTGTATCAGTTTTCATTACTTTGTAAGTATTTACCTTAGGGAACTTTGTTTATTGATGATAATAAAAAAGTTCGAACGCATCCATTTGTTGGTTTTATTCTGAGTGGGACCAAATCCATTTCTGATCACGGTATTACGATTTGTATTCAATTTGTTTTCGTTTCGCCAAGTGCAGTGCTCAAGTAGTGGTGCTTATCAGATACGTAAATAAAAATAATTGGATTACCTACCTAATGAAAATTCGTGCTGTTCGCCCCACTTTGTTTGTACTCTCGCTATTCCAATGTATTCGAAAATTCATTTCTAGAGTACTCTTTTGACGTATAGTTAATCAGGTTAGGTATATCCGATTATGGTAAATTTTGGTCTAGGTAGCTTTAGATTTCTCACTTCAAATTAGATCTTTTACACTTCATATTACACATAGTCCTCAAACGTTAAACCTTTTCCACTTCATATTAACTTTTCCCATTCGAGTTTAAACTTTTAGTATGGAACATGCTTTATTCATGACCTAACTGCCGAAAAACGACCCAAAAATATGGAGTTTTCAAAACATTATGCAGCACGCTAGTAGAAGCATGTTCAATTTTTCAAATTTTAGCCGGTAGGGCTGAAGTACAAATAACCGAGGAGGGCCGAGTTTTAAATTGATTTTAAACCCTTTTAAATTCATTTTAAACGTTTTCCATTCGATTTTAAACTTTTAAACTTTTTAAATTCTAAACTAAATTTTAAGCTATTTTCTAAATTTTAAACTTTTTTAAATTCTTGTTAAACTATTTCCAGAAATATTAAACATTTTACAATTGATTTTAAACCTTTACATTTGATTTTAGACCTTTTACGTTTTGTGTCAAACCTTTTCTGAAGAATTAATACATATTTATTTGAATCGGACTATTCATAAAACAGCTTGCCATTGGGTATAATGGGGAATTCCAGTGTGGCGTAATTTTGAATTTTTGACTTCAAATTCGGATTCAGCACCCAAACTTTGTGAGCTTTTAGTTTAGTAGCAAAAGGAAGAGATATTTAAAGTAAAGTAAAAACATTAATAAATAAATAAAAAATAATGAAACGTCAATAATAACAAAATAAAGGCTGAGTTCGATGGCCAGAATTTTGAAAAATAAGGGTAAAAAAAGTTTTATTTGTAGTTGCTGGTGTAGATTACCATCTTAAACATAGGAACTATTTATATTGTGGTATATTCGGAATCAGCGCGAATTTTCGTATAGGAATCACCCACAAAATCGGTCAGAATGATTCTTTGAAAATTCGCGTTGATTCCGTATATACCATAATATATTATGGGCATAAATATGGAATAGGTACCTATCTACAATGAAAATTGAAGAGTGACATAACAATAGCTTAATACTTAGAATTTAGAGATTATCAAATGGCTCTGTCTTGCAGAAAATCTAATGCTCTTTCCATAGGTGTCTTTATTTTAGCGAATTTTCGAAGAAAATGAAGCTATTG
>JAEMON010000004.1:34214645-34228521 GCA_030264115.1 Lygus lineolaris
TGAGTAGGCTTACAGTAGGTAATAATATTATGATTATCTAGTAGGTACAGTCCTTTACATTGAAGTTGAGGTGGGAGGGTAGGAATTGATAATTCGTGTAAATGAACCTCACCCATTACCCAAACCCAAACTCAGTACTACACATACAGTCCTTTACATTGAAGTAGTCCTTAAGTCCTTTACACATACTGAACTTTACATTGAAGTTGAGGTGGGAGGGTAGGAATTGATAATTCGTGTAAATGAACCTCACCCATTACCCAAACCCAAACTCAGTACTATCAGAAAAGGGGTATCCACTTAAAGTAGGTAGATAGATACAATAGATAGGTTGTAGGTACCTATTCAGTTTCAGTTGCGTTCTGCAAATCCTGCCTCTCATTTAAAGCTCGATTTATCTAAATTCTTGTACGGTACAACTGATTCTTGATCAACGAATATAGATGATATTTCGCTCGGTTCTCAGTCCTCACCAGTTCACTAGATCGAGGTCTAACTACATACCGTACAATAGCGATAGTCGACATCTTTGAGCTCCTGAACTCTCATAATCATTGTACTCATTTTCGGACAATCGTGTAAAATAGAAACGGATAGAGTAAATAATTTCGGAAAATTGGTAGGTCAGATAGCTCGTTCGGTACTTTCATAACTTCAAGTTCCAAAATTTCCAAAATGTAGGTATATTTTTTTGTCTCTTTGACCCAATCCTTTTAAAGGGTGGTTCGTACGCCCCTCCAAGTTTCAAACCATTGATAACTTTTCCGTGACATTTATTGTACCTATTTGATTGAATGAATTTCCCTTTTTGAATATGTGATTGTATTGATTTTGCGTTTTATTTTGTGTGTGGATAATTTCCCCTCTCCTGGTACAAATAATAGGTAGTGGATTATAGTATTAGCAGCGGCGGTGGTGGCGTTAACCAAAATGAATGTTTCATATTTGTAATTAGGATGACGCAGAATAACCGCTCATTGTTTCATGATACAATGAGCGGTTATTCTGCTTCATCCTAATTTCAAATATGAAACATTCATTTTGGTTTTTTATACACTTGCCTATTTCAAAGGGAAAAAGGGTGCCCCTTCGATGGGAACGGAACAGATTCCGTCAATAGCTGTCAGTCACAGGCATGCTATCTCCTAAACCTTGCAGTCTCGTCTCATTTCCCACCTGCAAATATAATTTGCAACTTTGTAAATAGGTTGGTGAAACTGATCCTTCGTGACTTTCTTTATAAGGAATTGTTATTCACCACATTTTGTTAGGTATAAGTACCTAAACAAATATTCAATTTATGCTTTCTTCCAGTTTTAGGACTATGATGCTGGGAAGGAAACAAAGCCTCAAGGGTGACCAAGTTCTTGCTGATTACGGACCCGAGGAGTCGCTGAATGAATCGGCTGACATAGAATGGGTGAACAAAGTGAGATTTCGTCTGTTTCAAATAAGTTATAGTTGTGTCCAATTGCAATTTTTGATACTATGAAGCTAGGTCTATTGTTTTCAATTGCTAAGTGATTGTTGAATTGTCTTCACAGCGATGGGTAAGGCGCCTGATGAGATCCTGTGCCTTGATCAGCCTCGTGTCCGTGAGCTTGAACACCCCTAAGACTTTTGAGAGATTTCCTCCTCTTCAATATGTCACGTTTTGTTCTGATTTGTTCATCACCTTCCTCTTCACTACGGAAATGATTGCCAAGATGCACATCAGGGGCATCTTGAAAGTAAGTATCCAATTTGAAGGTTCAGTATTCAATAGGGTTTGAATCCCCCCCTCCTCCAGCCCTACATTATACATGACCTACAACCCAGTTTCCCTTTGCTACAAATCATTGTCATCTAACGAATTTATTATTTCCAAAAAGATCTACTTAAATACTTTAGATTTCAGCGCATATGCTAACAACTTTGGTTGACCATTAAAAAAAATTCAATTTATAATCTTTTGGGTGGGTTCAGTGATCCAGATGTCTCCAGCACTCGCATCCAGAGCTTTTATTTGAAAGTGGGTGTACTGGATAGGGTATCGAGGGCAATCGTACCTCTGCTCTCCATAGGATCGTTGATATGTATTTTTGGTTGCTGTTAGCTAAGTAGACAGTTTTGTATGTGCTAACCTATCTTTAGGGTAGATACCTATCCAGTTTTGATAGGTACTAACCACTGATACCGTAACTCAGGAGGGTAAGGAATGGAATTCTGCGGTTTTGTGTCCACCGAAAGGTAAACTGCTTCCCCAGCTATCGACTGATTGGTTGTACCTAAGTGAAAATCATTAGACAATTTTGTGTCGATTTCTTTGTGACATTGTGACGGAAAAAATGTTAGATTGAGCCCAGCCATAGGACATATGTATCCATGTCAATTCAAAGAGACGAGCCACTAATCAAAAGAACATTAATTTGATACCTCACCCAGCCTTTTCCTAAAGAACTCTAGAAACGAGTGGTATTAGTCGCAACAAACTTAAAGCTTCGCCAAGTACAATATTCAAAGTGCTATTGCACAAGAAATGAAACAATCTAATTAACCACGGATACCTACTACAAGCAGAAGATATGGGTGACCCCACACCTGACACACGAGGTTCCCGAATAACGAATTACAAAACACAAGAGGGACAGCCAAACACGAGACTTGAGAACAATCAAATTTCTATATTATTCATACAGCAAACAGTTCGAAGATCTATGTCCCAAGTAGACATTGCTCTATAATGTTGAATCTGGTGTTGGTAGGTCTTCCTCATTCTACGTAACTAACGAGGCTGTGAAAGCACTCACCAGCTAAACAGTGTTGGTGATAACGAAGTACTCGTACCTACCATAAACTATACCCTTACCCTTACCAGAATAGAATCTGGAGTTTAGTAATCCACAGTATCACGAACAGGGAACAGCCCAAGAGCATGTCTATTGTTTTCCTGTTTTACGCTTCTAAAACTTCCGATCCTCAGTTCAATAATCACTTTTCAGGGTGAAGTCCCTTACCTGAAAGATCATTGGTGCCAATTCGACGCGAGTATGGTTTTCTTCCTGTGGGTCTCAATCATCCTGCAATCCTTCGAACTTCTTGGAGTCGTGCCACGTTTCAGTTACTTGTCCATCCTCAGAGCTCCCCGTCCTCTAATCATGATTCGTTTCATCAGAGTTTTTTTGAAGTTTTCCATGCCAAAGTCTCGGATTAATCAAATATTCAAGTAAGTTCACGCAATATACGTTCGCAGGGTCTTCATGAAACATCATTCTACTACTAACAACTTTGAAATTAATTTTTGTTTGGTGTAACTTTCAGGCGTTCAAGTCAACAGATCTATAATGTCACGCTGTTTTTTCTATTCTTCATGTCACTCTACGGGCTATTGGGGGTCCAGTTTTTTGGTGAATTGAACAATCACTGCGTTCTGAACAACACCCACCCTCAGTAAGTCTTCAAAACTGCCATTAAGGTTGTATTGATCGACCCACTCTGTTGGTAATTCGTCAAATAACGGTGATAGGGTCAGAATGTCGGAAATATCCCCGACATTTGTCGAATTAATGCCCATCAACAACAATGTATTGTGCACGAAGTCGGAAGTCAGTAACACGAGTGTGAATATTCAATCTCGGGTCAGACTAAACAACCTAGATGCTCTACTGAGTTTGGGGTCAAATGTAAATAGGTAATTGATGTACCTAATCATGGAATTAGCTCAATTTATTGGTTAATTATGAACAGCTTGTATTTCACAGTATAAATTCTGGTATGCTACTAGCACTCAATAATAATTTCAATCGTGTTGAAGTTTGATTTGAAGCGGGCATCCGAAACTCTCGTGTGAATATCCAATCTCTGTATGCAGATATCCAACTGTAAAAATTCTATCTTCCTGTGCTACTTATCTTGGTACAAAAATAATTGTGCAATAGTAACAATTAATTTCTCATTTTTCTTCTTCTTCTTTTTTATGAATAATTTATTTTTATGAAGATTTTTCAATATAAACAACTTTCCAGTCAGGTGACTTTAAATAGTTTGGCGATTCCTGATACGTTTTGTTCAACTGATCCCGATTCTGGATATCAATGCCCTGCTGGAATGATATGTATGAAATTGGAGTTGGAACGGAAAACTAGCGGCTTCAATGGATTTGACGAATTTGGTTAGTTGAACTTTAAATTTGGTTAGGTGATTTTTCCATTGGAAAACTTGTTACTTATTATGTTGTACCACGTAAGACCTAATTAACTGTAAGTGCCATTGCGATTTTTTTGAAATAGGACAATCTACTAATACCCTGGCTACTAACGTCAGCCTCAGTTAGTAATTATTGTTACCCCTTATTATTTCAGCTACGAGTATTTTCACTGTCTACCAAGCCGCTTCACAAGAAGGATGGGTTTTCATCATGTACCGAGCAATAGATTCGCTTCCTGGTTGGAGAGCAGTTTTCTACTTCAGCACCATGATATTCTTTCTGGCTTGGCTCGTCAAGAATGTCTTCATTGCTGTGATCACTGAGACGTTCAACGAGATCAGGGTTCAATTTCAGCAGATGTGGGGAATCAGAGGGCACATGACTAACAAGTCTGCTTCACAAGTAAACCACTCAATTCCTATTACTAGTATTTCATAATCAAGTGATCGTGCCACTCATGAGGCCCGGTCTCAGTGTGAAAGTCAGTCGTATTTGTCAGCTATCCTTGATTTTATTGTTGTATACATTTCAATGCTTAATTTATAGATTCTGACTGGAGATGACATGGGTTGGAAACTGGTTACTCTTGACGAAAACAAATACAGTGGACTTGCTCCTCCTGTCTGCCAAACTATTTTGCGTTCAGCTTCTTTTCGGTTGCTAATGATGGGTGTAATTCTGGCCAACGGTGTTGTGACTGCCACAATGAATTTCAAGCACGATGGTCGTCCAAGACATGTCTTCTATGAGAATTATTATTATATTGAGGTGCCTATTCACATTTAATTATCCAATTTTGGATATCTAGGTAACATTTGAGTTCGTCATTCTTCAGCATTAAACCCCGTACGTTATTCCAGGTTGCGTTCACGATTTTTCTTGATCTCGAAGCTGTTTTCAAAATTTGGTGCCTTGGATTCAGAGGATATTTCAACCAATCATACCACAAATTCGAACTGGCACTTTGCATTGGTACCACCTGTCATGTCATACCGTCTCTATATTTATCACCTCTCACGTATTTTCAAGTAAGTACTTCATTTTATCAACCGTTCGCTAATTAAAATATATTCCCTAAAATTACACTTAATAAGCTTCATAAATATCTATGTTGTGTTCTTATAACTTCTTGTGAAGGTTCTTCGCATTCTCAGACTAGTAAAGGCTTCGCCGATGCTAGAAGACTTTGTGTACAAAATCTTTGGACCTGGTAAAAAACTTGGGAGCCTGATCATCTTTACAATGTGCCTTCTAATAATATCGTCGTCCATTTCAATGCAGCTCTTTTGTTTCCTCAATGAGTTTACAAAATTCGAAAGTTTTCCTGAGGTGAGAATATCTTCCTAATATTTGTATACATATAGGCTGTCTGTTAGCAATCAGGTTCAAAAGGCAGAACGGTAGTTTGTTCACAGGTTTGTTCCATGAAAGGGTTGTTCAATCCACTGCATTCCAACCGTTCCTGAGCTCATGAACTCAGCAGTCCGCGCTGTTCCAACTGCGTCAGTTCATGACCCGGGTTCAATAAGTTCATGCAATTTTGCGACCCCGCCAGGGATCGGGTTGTGTAGGAAAACACCCTTGAATTTGCTCCCTGGTCGATTAGTGTCGACATTTCCAACCTGCACGTTTTTTTTTTTTTTTTTTTTTTTACTAGATGAACCCACCTAAGTTCATGAACTGAACTTTTTTGACACAGTTTTTTGCGTTTGGAACAAACCCGGTTGTGAATTATATTGAAATTGCGCTATGGTGTACATTCATTGCTATCATTCACGTTTGTTTCGCTGTTTGGCAAGGACATCATTCTCCGTTCTGGGCGTATAAAATTTCTTTCTAACTTATTCCGATTCACGAAGGTACACACATCTATTTTGCTTATAATGTTTGAATCGCTATTATGAAACCATTTTTCAAGACCAGAAATTCACCATCACCTACCACTAATTCAATTTTTAATGGAGTATGTTATTTTATATTTAAGGCTTTCATGTCCATGTTTCAAATCCTCACTCAAGAAGCTTGGGTGGAAGTCATGGATGAAACCATGATACGAACACATTCAAAGCTAGTCCCATTCGTCGCAGTCTACTTCATACTTTACCATCTATTCGTCACCCTGGTAGGTACATTACCTAATGGTTAATTTATTTATTTATTAAAAGCATGATATTTTATTTGTAAATTTGATTGATTATTTTTCTCACCACATCCATCCATTTTTCTCGCTTGCAGATAGTGTTGAGCTTGTTCGTAGCAGTCATTTTGGACAATTTAGAGTTGGACGAAGACATCAAGAAACTGAAGCAACTAAAATTCAGAGAACAAAGTGCTGAAATCAAAGAAACACTTCCTTTCCGGCTGCGAGTTTTTGAAAAATTCCCCGACAGCCCTCAAATGACTGTGCTCCACAAAGTGTCCAATGATTTCATTCTTCCCAAGGTGAGCTTTATTGGATGTCTTTCTCATTGGACTTGACGTTACTACGTAATTTTGTAATTTTATGTGAGTCCCAGTGAGGGATTCAGTAAACTGTATGAATGCAACTTTCTGTGAGGTTTGTCAGGTGAGGGAAAGTTTCATGAGGCAGTTTGTACTCGAATATGAAGACGATGAAAATGATTGTCTGAAGAAAATTTGTGAACCGTACGACTCAAAAATTGTCTACAGAAAACAGCGGCTCGTGAAAATGATTAGTAACGTCATAAAAGTGAGATATGTCAGCACAGATCTCAGGAAAGCAGCTATAACTTCAATTATCAAGTAAGCCGATATAAACTAACAACGTTTGAAGATTTGTTACAACGCTCTTTGCGTGTTCCCTAGCTCCTAGTGCTGACAACCACATTTTCCCTGGCCATCCTTTAGGGCTAGCCATTATTGCGTTCGTCGTGTTGTATTAGGTAGGCATCACTAGGTATTCACGTCTTTTGGTGTTGGTTTTCAGTGATTCCAACAATCAACGGCTGATGCTGGGAGATTCTGCTGTGATTCCAGTCCCTGGAAAAATGGCGATCCACTCCCAAGGAACCATCAGTTCGGCAAAACAACTTCGACTGGATCACCAGAAAAAGTTAGTGAACCGTAAACATAGTTTCCCTTAGAACGATTCTAAAGGCACTTTGGTCTGCCCCAATCTAGCTAGCGTCTCCTATAGAATATATTTATTTATTTTTCTCCAGTTGTCTGAATCGTTCTATACGACGCAGTGTTCGCAGTGGTTCGATAAAACTGAAACAGACGTACGAACACCTGATGGAAAACGGGGACATTGGAGCGATGAACAGAATGAGTACATCCCGAAACCGACCCCACGATCTTGACATTAAGCTGCTTCAGGCTAAACGACAGCAAGCTGAAATGAGAAGGTAGGTTCGAAACATTGCTTCAATTTTAAGACTATTTATAAACTACTTAAGTGATTTTTGCTAGCTGCTATAGTTTGGAAAACCTGATCGCGCATGAGTAGTAAACCTGCAAATGCGGGCGCAAATCCCCCCCTTCGCCGATTACTTACTCTACGTATTTAGGTGCCAACCTCCTGGACTTTCTGATAGTTTTTCTCTTACTAGATTGTAAATAGTTAGGTAGGGGTAGGCACCCAACATTCAAGTTTGTCATTTTCGTTCAGTTTCCAACGTGTCTTATTATTCAAGGAATCAGCGTGAAGAAGACCTCAGAGAAAACCACCCCATGTTCGATACTCCTTTATTCATGGTTCCTAGAGAAAGCAAATTCCGGAAAGCTTGCCAAATGATGGTGTATGCTCGTTATGATGCAAGACCGCGTGATCCTTTTACTGGAAAGGAACGCAAAGTGAAGTACAAGCGTATGCAGTAAGTAACTATTCATATTATTTTTACCACCTTTTATTCATGTAAAAGCCAAAGCGAAATACCAAGCTGCTAACATTTAGAATGCCTACTCACTTCTAATCTTTCTTACTTAAATTTTGTTATCGTATTTATGCTGGTTTCATTTTTCTAGCTCGGCCAAAATCACTATCATAAACCCTCATTATGGCATTGCTTCAGCTGCAAGGCGAGATTTCCATGCATACCTACATTTTGGCTTCCTGTAGTTGCTTTCATGCTATCAGTATTCGTTAATATTTTCAGTAATTTTCTCAGTTTGGTCACTTACCTGGATTGGGTCATGATCAACGTGACTACCATGTCGTGCATTTCCATGATGTTCGAGACTCCCACCTACCGTGTCATGTCGACCCCGGTTCTTCAAGTTGCTGAATACGTCTTTGTCATCATGATGAGCTTGGAACTGACTCTAAAAATACTGGCAGACGGAATTTTCTTCACTCCCAAGGCATACATGAAGGATGTGGCATCTATCCTGGACGTATTTATATTCACGGTAGGTATTCGCGTATAACTGGAATAAACTTTTGAAATGTTATGGAGAAACGCCATCATGTTTCTCTGGAGTCACGAGGTACTTAGATATAATATATTTTAGTGCTTGGCTGTGATGAACAATATAAGGTCACCGAAGTCAGTGATGTTAGTAACATGGAGAAGGTAAGTAGAGCAAGGTTCAGTAAGATGGACTCTGCAAACAGTCCATATATCACAGAACCTTGTAAGTATGTAGGTGGCTCAGTGTTGCTGCACAAATCTTCTTGTTGAATGTCTCTTGATACCTAGGTGTACCTACTGGTAGTGTGGAGTCTCCTGGATGGCTTTTAGATAATGGTACCGTTGGTCCATAGGAAGCGTATTTTTGCGTTCAGTGGTCGCCACATTGCTTGACGCATGGTCCACTAACCATTTGGATAACATGGTCGTAAGTCAGCCCTGGCAGGTAGGGCAAGTCGGAAGCGCCCCAAGGGTGTCCGATGTTTTAAACAAGGACACCCCTCACACAACAGTCCAGAGGTCGCCTGCGGAGCTGTTCTGTTTGGCGAGGCCAATGGTCACTCATGTCCATTGGTCACTGTTCACAGATACTACAATACGTAAATAACATTGTTTGAATTGTTCCAGACGAGCTTAGTATTCCTTTGCTGGATGCCTCAGAATGTTCCACCCAACTCCGGAGCACAACTAATCATGATCCTACGTTGCGTTCGGCCTTTGAGGATTTTCACGCTTGTGCCTCATATGAGAAAAGTTGTAGACGAATTGTGCAGAGGGTTCAAAGAAATTCTCTTGGTGAGCATTATAGATCTCTATGAATCCCTTCTAATTTCTAAGTCTAATGGTTTCAAAACTAGAATCCAAGTTTCTGTGGCACGTCTTGCGTCGTTCATTCATCCTACTTCTAGATATATTTCCCATGAAAATTTTTTAAAATTCAAATTTTCCAGGTATCAATTTTACTCATAGTGCTCATGTTCGTATTTGCGAGTTACGGCGTACAGCTGTTTGGTGGACGATTGGCCCGTTGCAATGATCCCAACATTGAGAGGAGGGAAGACTGTGTTGGCACGTTTGCAAGGAAAGTTTTTGTGACCAAAATGAAATTGTCTCCTGCTGAAGGTGAAGACTATCCCTCAATGATCGTACCACGTGTTTGGTAAGTACTTCTCTTGAATCAATGTTGAATCTTCTGAACTAGTTGTGAATACATTTAAAGAAACACCTACTCCAGTAAATGCCATAAAAGGAGCGTGCAGAAGCTTGCATGTGTTGACTTCTTCTATCAATTGTGTAAATAATGTTTTCAATCCTATTTCACTTGTTTTGATTAGGGCCAACCCTAGGAGATTCAACTTTGATAACATTGGTTACGCCATGTTAGCATTGTTTGAAGTCCTCTCATTTAAGGGGTGGTTGGACGTTAGAGATATTCTCATCAAAGCCCTGGGTCCTGTAAGTTTTCAGCCACAGTGAAAGTTACCTAAATTGTGCGATGATGTTTTGCGGTATTTACTAATTGAATGGATTGTGTCTGATAAATGTTGTCTTGTTCAGATTTTGTTTTTGAGAAAACGAGCCTCTCTTTTTTGGTCGAATTACAATTGTTTGAGAGTCGTACCATCGAACACATCAGTATCATCACCGGGCAACGGCCCCATTAGTATAAAGCCCTGTTTCTCCTAAGAATACATTTCATGCACTTTTTGTATAGGTAACCAAATTTTGCACCCATCAATATGAAGTATGAACAACCTGCCTTAGTGAGTAGAAATGTAGTAATCACAATTAGGTAATTTAAGTGACCTTTTTCTTGTCACATCTTAAAAATTGGTCGTAAATATTGATTTTCCCGAATGTTTCCCCCTATCCCATTTTGCTTGGGTAGAAAGAGTAGGTACCTATAAGTACACTTTGAAGACAACTAGAATCCCAGTGATTCTAGTGTCTTTGGTACACTTATACCAAAACAGGTATAGTTACTCAATAATAGGTTTGTTCCAAGTGCGGAGGGTTTGAGGATTACCCTAAAACATAGGTTGCACTTATTTAGGTCACAAATATCCGAAAACCTTGTTGCAAGCTTGGGTTCAGTTACGTACAAGAACAGAAGCCATGTTCCAGGCACATCCTGAACGCAACCCAAACCCTAACTTTTTCAACCCCATCGAGGAGAGGGTTCCTTCCGCAACCTCCCTACAATTTCGCTCACTCTCACAATAACGCTCGGAAGATTGAACTCGTTCTTTCCCGTAATTATCGAAGGGTTGAACCCAGGTCACCTTTTCCTCGTTCCAAGCACCGCAAGGGTCATGTCAACCCAACCCACACCCTATATGTACACCCATATCATAACCCTAGAAACTCGTGTGAATTCCTGTTTCCCCTTCCCTGTTTCTCGAGACTGAGCTCTCCCTCGCCGATGCAGTAGCTGCAAGGGTGAGGATTGGAATACTTCTTGTCTCTGGATGCCTACCCCATTTCTTTCTGGGTATGTACCTACGAGGCTTATAATTACGAAACTAAAGAAAAAAAATATCCATATCTGTTGGAACCAGTAGGTTCCCTCAGATTCTCCAATACCATTACATAATCGAAACAAAAAAGGGAGGGTAATCGTTTTCAGGGTTGTCGTTTTGTGGGCACCTGTGTTCTTTGTTCAGCCTGCTGCTAGTCAGTGTTTTAGGTTGTTGCCTTAGAATCTGAAATGTTTTTAATCGCAGCCTCGCATAAACAAAATCATGTTGCAATCATTTGAAGCTCGAGATAGCTTTAAGTGCTCAATAATATTCCACATTGAAGCTTGCTTAACTCAATTAATTTTAACATATGCGTTGACTTTTTCAATCGTAATAAAATTACGTTTTTGTTACCAACCTTTGCATTTTTCTTTTTACAATTTTTTTCCACAATAATATTTTACTCGATCTTTGGTTACTTTTGGTGAAAGTTGAACGTATTTTTTTTCTAACCATATACCTACTTAAATTTTATCATATTTTTTCTTATAAAACAAGGTAAACGAATGAAATTATCTATATCGTAATTCAAAAGCAACAAGAATAATTATTTTGTTTGTCACGAAATCCTTTTCCTATTGAGATTTCAAACGCATGAAGATGGAGCATGTTGTGTGGCTGGTTCGTTAGTTATATAATCTTTGAAAAATTAGACTACTCTATCGGCTAGGTATGGCATAGGATATAACGAGTGGTTAGTATTAGGGAATATTAATAGCATGTTGGGTTTTCCATGAGGAGTTGGGATAATCCACAGGATATCCTCCTAGCACTAATGACAACGTAGGAAGAACATCTGAGCAAAATGGATGGTATGTATTGTCATGCATGAACCGAAAACATTTATAGGCAATATCTTCCACCGTACTAACTTGAGAATCGCCTTGAAACCAGTGTTTTGTGGTACTGTGACTGGGTCTTCGTTCTCCGTATTAAATAGCAAATATTGCTAATCGTGTTGCATGGGGTGTTTCACGGCATGGCAATTCAAATTTGGAGGGACGATTGCATTTATTGGGACACCCACATTATGAAACATTGTGTACTTCAGGATTCCATTCAGAACACTGAAATGGATAACCATGCAGATAATAAAATCACATATTTCATTGTTTGTACCCATTGCAGAACCTAGCTTTGTTCTTCGAAAATTGTTTGTTGACATAATAAATTAGTACCTACTTATTTGAAATGTACAGGGTGCTTAGATACCACAACCACCAGTTGTATGTTAGGGTCGTGCTGGTCTACCTGTGAGTTGTTTATATCAGTTGACTGGTGTTTGTTGATTTCTGCACTGATCATGTATACCTGAATCTATAAATATACATTAGTTAGAGAATCAGCCTGTTGGATCGTAAGTCTGTATTCGATATTGACAATCATCACTGCACGTTCCATTTTTATACAGGACCATGATTATACATGTAACTCAAAGTACCTATATATTTTTCCCATCAATCATTCTCCACCCTCATGAGTAAAGTTGTGTTCATTCCATATAGTTTCATCGAATCATCATGATAACATCATGTTGTGTGCAGCTGCAAGTATTGTTGAATTGTATGGCACGAAACCACGTTTTGTGCGAAACCAACGCATCTGCGGCTGAAGCATGCTCCTTTGTTAGTACATCATGTTGCTCGTCTTTGGTTATAACATTATTTGAAACCCAAGTTAATAGAAATTACTGTATTTGGATGCTTCAGTTTGAAATAAGCCAAGGTATGTTCCATGTTGCATTATAGCTCCATTGTTTTGAAGTTTTATCTCAATAAATTTATATAATATATGAGTATAATACAATATTGAATAAAACAAAACTATATTGGTAGATTTTATTCTAAGAATTTCAATCTGTTGCGATTGTCTTCCGTCTCAATTTACTATACTTAATTAGTAATTTAACCTGCTCAGAATACGAGTATGTACCTAGTTATTTTTGCTGGAAATTCTCCTGTCACCTTTTTGTAACTTGGGTAGGTACATACAAGGAGGTTTGAAAAAAATTACAACCTACTGAGATCATAAACAAATTTAAATAATTGCAGAATATTCAATACAAAATAATTACTTACCTATGTTATAAAATATAGAATGAATTAATATTGAACAAAAAAATCATTTGCAGAATAATAAAAAGCATAAACTTCTGTTAGTCTGTATGTTCGTTTAAAGTTGTTTGGTTTGAATTTTAAGCAAGTCCCCATAATTTTCATCATAACTATACTGACGTGAAATTCTATTTATTGTTGAATGAAGGTAGGCAGCCACAAATGTAGCCAATGATTATATCTAATTTGTGTTATGTATTTAACCCTTTTTTAATCTGTTTACTAATAACGTTCAATTTTTTAGATGCACGCAATTTACATCCATATATACATTTTCCTTGGTTGTATGATTGGTTTGACGTTGTTTGTGGGCGTTGTTATCGCCAACTACTCTGAGAACAAGGGAACCGCTCTACTGACTGTTGACCAGAGAAGATGGTAAGGTGTTTGTAAATTTTATCATTTAATGATTAACAGGACAATTCCATTATTTTTCCGACCGTTACGTTACGCCATGAAATGAGACCTCACGATCGTTAAGTTACGATATAATAAACATCATTAAATGATCTGACCGTAGAACCGTAGGTCGTTTTGGTGTATGATTCCATTTTATCACTTTCATATAATATTGTTGATGATACCTACGTTATCCTTATGTCATCACTCAATGATTAAAATATTAATGTTACAGCTTTTGAGTTTTAGCGAATTTGCGAAGAAAATTAAGCTATTGCAATGGCT
>JAEMON010000004.1:34229521-34239948 GCA_030264115.1 Lygus lineolaris
GGTTAAAATTATTCTTTGAAAATTCGCTCACCAACTTTTTATATAAACTTTTTTATATAAAATGAAAATGAGAAATTGTATAAACTTCATTGTCTTAGGTGTGATCTCAAGAAGAGATTGAAAATCGCCCAACCTCTACACCTTCCTCCTCGACCAGACGGACGTAGGTTTAGAGCCTTCATCTACGATATCACTCAGAATATTTATTTCAAAAGATTCATCGCTGGCATGGTCCTTATAAACAGCAGTCTTCTCTGTGTTTCAGTAAGTACCAAACAATAGGAGACACTACTAATCTTAATATAATTAAGCTTCTCGCATTGGGGATCGAATTCGATTGATTGTAGGTGATAATCAGTTTGTAGATTGATTGGAGGTGATTATAAGTTTGTACTGCACTACGAAAACCAATTAGGGAATGAGGCTCATCCTTACTTATATCCCCTTCAAATTTGATTTTCACTGATCTATTGGGACATAGTTGAGAGAAGAGGATAGAGTTTTGTAGATGAGCTAGAGCTAAATATACCTACCGACTGTGTTTGCTGAAGACTTGAAGAGTTTTAAGTCCTTCTTTGGGTCATAGGTATTCACAAACGTTCCTAAGTGCGTAGGGGACGCAACTGGATGCTCATAGGAAACCTTAAGCAAGATTAATTATGATGCAACAAAACAAAAAACAACAGGAAAAATGAGATTCTGTTTTCAAACATTTTCTATTGGCAATTCTCCAAGGGAATCCTTAATGCATAGGCGACTCCTATACCTTAGCAGATCCCGACATTCTTGTGAATACGGGCCATTGTATTTTTTCCTTAGTTTGCATTATTTTTCATCACGGCTAATTAGATCTAACTAGCTATTCATAAATAACCCCACAATGAACGTGTCATTTCAAATCGCAGTGGCGTGAAGAAGAAGACCATACTCGCCCTCTGGCACTGATAAGTACCATACTCACTCTGGTTTTTGTGGTGGAAGTGGTTATGAAGAACATCGCCTTCACGCCCAGAGGATATTGGCAATCACGGCGCAATCGTTACGATTTGTTGGTCACCGTTCTCGGAGTGTGTTGGATATTCATCAATTCCACCCTTCACGTGAGTTATTAGTTTCCACGATCTCTTGACATTTCAACCATCACTTCCTGGATAAAGTACCTACCTATGATTTGAGAGTAAAGAATATAGATTTGGAGTTGAAGTGTGTTGGTGTGTTTGGATTTGGAGTTATTTCTATTTCTAATTTCCAGAATAATCTATCCTACACAGTTGGTTACATCGTGGTGATTCTGAGGTTCTTCACCATCACTGGGAAACACGCTACTCTGAAAATGCTGATGTTGACTGTGGGAGTCTCCGTTTGTAAAAGCTTTTTCATCATATTTGGGATGTTCCTTCTAGTATTTTTTTACGCCTTAGCTGGAACTATTCTATTTGGGACTGTCAAGTATGGCGAAGGAATTGGACGGTAATTATATCTTACCACATATTTTTCTTAAATGAATATTCTTAAATATATGAATGGATATTCTTAAATGAAATATTTATTTCGCATTTAGTTGGAATTTTCATCCTTGCTTTGGAATATATTTCAGACGAGCGAATTTTGAATCCCCTGTCACTGGTGTGGCTATGCTCTTTCGAATAGTCACAGGGGAAGATTGGAACAAAATAATGCACGACTGCATGGTCCAACCTCCGCATTGCACCCCTGCTGACAACTACTGGGAAACAGATTGTGGGAACACCGTTGCCTCTCTGGTTTATTTCTGCTCATTTTACGTCATCATTACTTACATCGTCCTCAACTTACTTGTGGGTAAGCAAGCTGTATCAAATTATTATTGTAGGTACCTACTAGGTTGGTAAAATGCAATGTGTCGACATAAACCAAGAACTTCTCAAATATTTGATAAGTAGTCACTATAAAGGAAACAAGTATTTTTCAGTAAATTTAAGTCGAGTTGATTTAAGTTAATTTAAGTTCAGGGTTGAGATACAGATAAAGTTGAGAAAGCAGGTAGGTACAAAAGTATTGAGATATTTACATCAATCCAGTGCAACAACCAGTTTATGTTCACTACTTACACCGATTCCATTATCAGATCACTTCACTCTGATTAACAGTTGACAAATCTGGCCTTTTAAGAAGGTAATCAAGAGATTTAGCCGCCATCTTGGCAAGTTTCGCTTCGTTTGTTTCGTGATGCTCTCTTTCCAGAATGGTTATACATTCCTCGAGCATTGTTATAACCTGAAAAGTTGAAACATAGTTGGTAACTACCTCAATTTCTCTAAAACTTAACCGGAGTCCAGTTTGAATCCCAACCGTAGTGAACGTAGTGGATGTCGGAACTAGCAAAGGGACTGTGATTTATGAATTCAATTATTGATGTGCCTGGTATCGATGATTGTCCAATCGCCGAGTTCGTAATTATGAGTGATGCAATCAAAACACCATCCTTCAATAGATCCACTAGGTTTGCTGTGATTGGGATTCAAACGAGATTGTGGTCTAGTCTAAATTTCTGAATTTTTCTTACAGAGTGAATTTGCAGGGTGAATGAACTTGACTACACAGTCCTTTTAAGGAAATATCCCTCCTGTAAACTAACCCCGCAACCGAACTATGTGAGAAGTTCAGAGCTTCTGCAATCTTATACAAACAGTTCGGAATCGCTGAAGCGAATAGATCTCGTAGATAATATCTGCTGAGGAAGCTGTCAACTTAGCTTATTGTGGATAATATGAACAGTAAAATGTCATCCGTGGTTAGCAGAGACGATGTGTGTGGTTGCATCTTGAAGGTTGGGGCGCCAGTGAGTGAAATAGAACTCGCGTGTCTCAAGAGTTGAGATGTCCGCACAGAACTTTTTATGAACTATATTGGTGGCTGGCCAAACGGTACTATTAGTTTATGTCTCACCCTTTCAGTTTCTTGCTCATATTCTTTGTCATTGAGTTCTTTGTACTCATGTTTCGTCCTATTCGTTAACCTCAAGGCTAATTGTAGCTCGTACAAAGTTGCTCCTGAAAATTCAAATACCTCTTATTAGAACCTGTCCGGGGAGGATCCCAGGAGGAGCCCAACTGCTGTCCACTTCTGTTTCATCTAGGTACCTACTAATCTGATCTCGACAGCAGACTTGGTGTCATTCTCTGAATCCTTTCACTCTGATTTCTGAAGCAACTTACCTCTCAGCCTGGTTTGCCCAGGTCCAACAATACTCAAACACTCCAAAACCTTTTGGCAGCAAAATATTTTTCTCTCGAGCAGAGTGTCTGGTATCATATCCAATGTGTAACCTTTGGCCCTTCCATACAGCTGGGACAGGGTGTGGTACACCATAATGTTGAAGGCGTGATTCGGGTGAAGTAACAGTCTATAAGACTTCAATATCTGCAATAAATGAAACACCATGGATCAATCACATCACTATAGGTACCATTAAGAACTCGAGGCGTCTAGCCTATTCTAAGTGTTTACCTGTTCAGCTGCTATGAGTTTTTCGTCACTAATTTTTATATTCTCCATCTCTTCTATTTCTTTTGATATTTTTTCATACAAGATTGCCACTTCATTCCCAAGCATTTTTTTCCCACAAAAATGGCATTTCCAAGTTGTTTTGAAGTCTGAGAAAACACAGAATGTCGTGTAAATTAGGGAACGAAATAAGTGTAGGGGCTCTGATCACGAATATATACTTTGCGATTATTACCGTGAAGAGGTTCTACTGGAAGCAGAGATCCGTTGTCACATGAAATGCAGTGCAGGGAGTTCACGTGAGACTCGAGTTCTGAAGGGTCTTCACACCTATCACACATGCACTCAAAGTATTTACTTTTCCTCAAGTACTCCCTTCTAAGTGGTGTAGGCAACAGGCAACTTGTGTACGAACTAAATAGTTCATCACTTTGTGAAACATAAGTAGTAGTCCTCAGGGTCAATCTGAAATTGAACTCAGGTTACAACGGGAGCAATTCATGCATTTTCCATATTTATCTGAATTATGGAACTCTTGTGAACGTAGGACATTCTCTATTCATTCCTAAAAGATATTATTTACTTCATATTCGAATCTAAGATACAGCTCAAGCCATGCCCACTGATCGCTTAGGGAGGAAGGTAGGTATACTTGGTGCTGTTGGATGGGCAGGTATCTCAAAAAGGCTCTCTGCCCAAAACACATCACTCCTGTGACGTAAAACAAGGACTGGGTTTTTAAAACGTACATCAAACTATCAGGTGGGATAGTGTGTTGTGTGTTAGCCACACAATTGTGTGACAAAACAGCCGTTTTGGGGTATATTGCTCTGACAAAGCCGTGGGTCACAGGAACTTGGAAAGCATTTACGTCCAAAATGCCACAAACCTTTCGGATCATATCCTCCGTGAACCTGAGTGAAGAAAAAACAGTTTGTTATAACTATGGCCATTATTATTTTATATTAACAGCATTGATATTATTTGTGGTTGTTGAAGGTACTTATGAAATTTATTTAAAAACAAAAAAAAAGTAAAGAAGCAACCATTTCAGTGTGGATTGTTGTCCGTCTGCCACTCCCGGTCATCAGCTGTCCTCCAAAGGGATGATCAGAATTTGTTCTGATGATTTCGCTCATGGCTACTCATTGCCTCACCCACTTGATTGGAGACGGGATCGCCGACGGCCCGACGTGAAAATACTGAGATGTGTGGTCCAAGCCACGTAGGGGGACACCCATCCAAGTACTAACAACGCCGCTGAAAGCTTACCTTCACGTGATCTCACGGGAACCGGTTTATTCCACCAGATAAGGACGTCGGCAGAAAATTTATTATTATATATTAGTAGGTAGGTACTACTTGAATTGCTGACCTGTCTGACAAGCGACACCTATCCCTGAGGAACCATACTACGTTGTTCCACTCAGCATCCCAAGCTTTTTCATCCAGCCTCCGTGCCGTGCTGTGATCTTCCATCGCACAAACCTAAATTGCCAACAATTTAATAATAATTATTACTTAGCTGCGTATCTACCTGAACATTTCTTAACTGTCTCATTTTTTGACTGTCGGATTTCTGTCTCGCTTTGTCCAAAGTAGTGTAGTGCTTACCTCTGTTGCCCAGCGTTTCCTGTTGCGGTCTATGCACATTAGGAATCTTAGAGGAGTGATACACTCCAACTGGGGGCCTGGAATGTGTTCTATTCGATATTTCATCCGACAGTTGGTGAACACCGAACACTCGAATTCTTTGTGCCATGCATTTTTGGAGCACTCTTCGCTGCAGATAGGCCACCTAAATCAAGTCATTATTTTGTGATGTCGTTCTGGAGTAGCAACATGTTGAATCCATCCTATTTCATTATTACTTTTACTGGTTTTTACGTAGGTAGGTGTTGATTTCCCCGTACACCCTGAACTTATGGTTGTTTCCGTTTAAGCAGGGAAGGGACTGTTTCAGCTTGGCTCAATGATTGGATGAAATTAACTCATTGTTTCTTATTGGTTCCTATCAACAATCAACATTAGGTATGGTATTAAGTAAATATTTCTTGGTAAGGCAAGGAGGAAAAAGGAAGGGTCAGAGTTGTAGCTTGCTGGTTGGAACTGGAAGATCGGCTACTTACTTGCCTGCTCAAACTACTTGTTTGATGTTAAAATTTATGCGTACAACCAACAGTAGGGATTGTTGGTTGTAGATCACCATTTAAACACATTAGGTAATACCCATGTGTTGTGTTACCCCTAAGTTTGTGTCCTTCCTTAATCAGTAATTATGAAAAAAAAACTACTAACGACTGTACCTACTATAATGAAATGCAGTATACTTACCCACAAGTTTTGCATAATGCAATAGGGTTTTCAAGAGTCTTGTAGCACGCCAAACAAACGAATTCAGAATCTTTTAACGGGCCTACAACAAAAGGGCTCTCTTGGAGGATTACATCCCCAGCTTCCAAGTTCTTAGTTGTCACTGCATATCTGGAAAATCACAATAAGGAACGAAAATTGCAGTTGAATAATATTGCAAGTTGATTACAAATTAAAAAAAATCGCCTGTGGTTATTAATATTGGGTTTTATGGGAAATTCGACTATGATTGTAAGTAGTTATTTTATAAATAACGATTCTGTGGATTCGTTCGTGCTACCTTACTATGTGGGGAGTGGAAGCAAAGGTCTCCCTTCCTTCCTTGATGTGGGGTGTATGGGTGCTAGAACACGCTCGTTTTAACATCGTTTTCATAGGGATACCTGTGCAGTATAGCGAGTCGTACCTACTCAACTAATATTGGCACCTCATTCTGAGAAGTAGCAAAGGGTAGCCGAAGTGAGTTCATATATGCCCCAGTATATGCCCCTGGTAGACCTTCGGGTCTAAACTTGCTAAAGCAAAGTGTGTGAGGCAAACACAATTAGGATATCAGGAATCTTTGTTGGTCATATTTGTTTTTCCAAATATTATTCTCTTATGTACTCACAATGAAGTTGTGTGAGAAAATAAGCTCAAGAGGGCACTCGGTGAAGCCGCCAAGCGATCAGAAAGATAAGGTTAGCGCCAAACGATCTTCACAAGGCCAACTTCACACTATTCTAGCTAGTACAATAATTGAGGTGAACAAAATACTGAGCATTCCCCATCTCAATGACTTTCACAATATTCAACTCTTTCATGACTTTCACTGCATTATTAATAAGAATAATCTAGCCAATATTATGGTAGTGTGGGTTTGTTCCCGTTCGAAAGTTCATATGGAACGATCAATGTATTTATCAAGTTGAAGTCTATACATGCCTCCTATATTTTCCCTTAAGCTGTGAATTGAAGGTTGGAGACCTTAAAAGTAGGTAAGTATATAGGTATCTCTACCAAATTCTCGAATAACAAATTTTTATTAGGTAGGTATTAGTGAACTTTTGAAAGGTCTTTTAGAAGAGGGTTTTGTAGAAAGTGAGTGTGGGGTAGGCAATTTCAGTGTTGTAAAACCTTAAAGACGGTTTTGGTGTAGGTACAAAACATGCTAACCTGCCGACTTTGTTGTTTCGATGTTCTGCGAAATGATCGACGGACCAATCCATTTTGATTGTGGAGTGAAGGGAGATGAACTGAAAGGACTTGCTTTCCCATTTCTATTTCAGACTAACTCAGTTGGTCATATGCCAATTACCTTCAGGCACGCATGACATTCGTTGAGTGAACTCTCAATTGGCGTTCTTTCGACCGAGGCGTTATTTCTTAGGATTATTTATTCCGTTATATAAGTCAATTACGAGTCAACCCCAAGCCTGGTGAATTGGCTGACCGTCGGTATTGGGAACAAAATCTGTACTTTGAAGTAGAAACTCACCACAGAAACTGTAGAAAACTAGGTAGGTAGTAGATAGGCCCCCTATTTAGGTATACTTACAACCTATCTGTTATAACTTTTAAAATGTGAAAAAATCTGTATGTCTGTGTATACCTGCGAGTCCTTGTTACACGCATTACTTTCGAAATATGCAAGCGATTTTTATTGAATTTTCAGTGATTTTTGGGGTTAGACTCTAGATGGTGCCCTATGAAGATCCTTGCTAACGGTAACGCCTAAGCAGGCGCAATTACAAAAAATCAACATAATTTGAGAGGGGGAATCTCATTGGTGTTGATATCAATCAGTTCAGATAAATACCTATAATCGTGATCTTTTTGTTCAAGTTATAGAATATAACTTGGCAGACGTGTTTTATTGATACCGCAATTGTAAACCTTGTGAGAGAGTTTTATTCAAAGTATATTAAATATTTTTTAAATGTTCGAATTGCACCTGCACTGATGATCCAAAACCCGACATCCTTTACTTTTACCTTTAACCTGATCGTTAACTAGGTAGGTACCTACCCACCCATTTATCCAAGGACTCTATGTAGGTAGGTATAAATCATCATATCATAATCATTCGATCAGAAGTTTTCGTATTGTTCCCAGCTATCATCATGGAGAATTTTTCGCTGTTCTACTCAAACGAAGAAGATGCTTTGCTCTCTTACGCTGACATTCGTAACTTCCAAAACACTTGGAATGTGGTTGACATCCACCAACGAGGAGTGATTCCTGTTAGGAGAGTAAGTCGTTGTATCAATTTCAATACCTACTAACTGTAGTGTTACCTACGGGTCACCTGGTACTTTGAATAATTTATTATATGTGTAAAATCAGTAGAAGAAAGGAATGAAACTCTATTCTTTCTCCAGGTCCGATTCATCTTACGATTGTTGCGAGGAAGGTTGGAAGTGGATCCCCAAAAAGATAGGCTGCTATTCAAGCATATGTGTTATGAATTAGAACGACTTCATAATGGAGAAGATGTTACATTTCATGACGTCCTCAAGTATTTATGAATTTTAATCATTCATATTTATAAGGAATTCTTTTTATTTTACTTATTCATTCATATTTTTAAACGTATTTTAATTTCAGTTTCTCTTAGTAAAATGTACTTACCTACTTATTTAATAACGTACTAACTACGTAATGAATATTGTATTGAAAATTCGACAGCATGCTTTCGTACCGGTCAGTTGACATCAGAAAAGCTCTCCAACTCGAAGAACTCCTGGCAAGAGAAGAGTTCGAATACATCATCGAAGAAGAAGTGGCCAAACAAACTATCAGAACATGGCTAGAAGGCTGTCTGAAAAAAATTAGAGCAACATCTGGGGTAGGTATGCTTAGCATGATCAAGTTAATGTTCATATTTGCGTTAGGTACTGTAGATTGACTGGAAGTGCATTACCAAGCGTTTTGTGTTATTTCAGAAACAACAGAACAGTTTAATTGCTGGACTGAGAGCCACCAACGAGTTCAATGTGCAACAAGATCTTCCTGAGGACAAATCTAAAGAGAATAATGCAGAAAGAGAGTCAGAAGTTGAACCCAAGGTTTGTAATGTAAAAAATTCGACAGTAATGTATTACCTATTAGAGGATTTTCGAAGAAAATTCAGCTATTGTAATGGTGAGTACTGAGCACTGATGCACTTATCTGCTTACCAGTTTTACTTTTTGGCCACTTGATGACAACGTGAATATTTGCTACTTTGGAGCCTTCAGCTTGTTGTTCATGGCTCAAGACATGATAAAGATTGTAAATCTGCAGTTTCCATCCAATATCTTTGCATTTTTTCACAATTTCTTATTGAAGTGTACAAGTTATTTTCGCACCTGTGATTGCCCCATTATAAGTGGCACAGTCATCGAGAACCAACCCCAAAGGCTAGCTGCTAGGGTTTCGTAGCATTACAATGTCTGAGTCTGAGATTCCAAGCTTAATGTCCAATCCCCATTCGGACGACCTGATTGAAGTTCATAATTGTTCCTCTTAATAATTTCAGGAACTGATTGAAAGAGATCGTGCTCCTACGAAATCCATGAAAGTTTCTGCTAGTGGCATAACTCGGTCAGACTCTGTTGGAAGCGGCTCTGGGAGGAAGTACTTGGCCCCAACTCTGTCGGACCCTACGAGGACCGACAAGGAGAAGGCTAAGAGAATCGTGAAACGTGAGCAGATCCTACACTGCCTAATCTATCTTTATTTGTCTAGTTAAAATTATCGGAGCAAATAACATTTAAAAAGTTCCATTCATGCAGCTTAAGTTGGTGAGCGAATTTTCTAAGAATAATTTTAACCGATTTTGTGGGTGAGCCTTAAAGGAAATTTCACGCTGATTCCGTATATACCATATGTTCCTATGTTTAGGATGGTATTACACACCAAAAACCTCAAAAAACAAGTTTTTTAGCGATTTTTGAAACTAAATTTTCAAAATTTGACCCATTGGGGAACTCCAAAAATTCTGGCCAACGAACTCATCCTTACTTTTAATATTATTGACATTTTAACATTTTTTTGGATTTTTTATCTCGATCCCTCGGGCAGATATCGTCTGGAGTGACACATATATAAATAAATATATATAAATATATATCTACCTATCTATAAATACATATATATACATATACAAAAGTGTTAAATTTCAGGAATCGTTTTAGAATGGTCTGAAACGGATTCCCAAGAAGAAAAAGTTCAAAATTTTGCATTATTGAAATTTTGAAGCCATTGCAATAGCTTCATTTTCTTCGAAAATTCGCTAAAAATCTGGTGAGATGCCCAAGTTTTGTCATTTATCAAGGAACAAGTTTAATTGAAAATAAAAAAGGTTTAATTCAATGTGAAAAACATTTAGTTGAAAGTAAATAAAAATGTTTAATGCATAACTAACCCACGTGAAGAACGTTGATAAGAACCACCCTAAGATATGTTCAAGAAAATAGGTTTTCGTCCAATAGGGTGTGCGCATTGGTTGGAAATCATAATTATTAACTTCAAGACCCTTGTACGCTAAAAGGATACCCTTCATTTTGCACCATTTCGGAAAGCTCTCTCTAAGATCTACCATTTGG
>JAEMON010000004.1:34256750-34269518 GCA_030264115.1 Lygus lineolaris
TACGCGTTTTCATAGCCATAACTCCGGAACTACTCCACCAATAATTTTTGGGGAAGGGTGCCTTTAAAACGCATAGGAAGAGGTAAGGGAAAAAACACTTTTGAAATCTGGAAAACCTGGAAAAGTCAGGGAATTTTGGGATTCAGTTTCCGTAGCAACCCTGTTACTGTAGCCTAACACATTGCTTATTACTTTCAGCTTGTTCCTAGCGCTCTCAAGACGGCTGCTGCCAATGACGTCGACTTCCGCCGAGGACTGCCCATTGGATATCTTCGCCAAGCTGGGGTGTTCACAAAACATGTTCCGACTGAGCGGAAAGCATTAATCCACACTGCTAAACAGCTCGTGGCTAAGCTCGTTAACTACGTGGACATTGATTCAGCCGTTGATGAACTTGGAGTACAGTTCATGCATGATGCACTCCCGCCTGTATTGACCCCAGGTCTGTCAAAATACTTTATAATATCAGACAGTATGAGTTTTATTTTATTCATTGTTACCATTGTAAAATATGGAATTTGATTTAAGCGTTTGCTTATTTCTTAATTTGAAAAGTCCCTATCAAAACATGATTATTGTTGAATTTTGTTGTGGGATTAGGTTGTTATACACTTATACAATCATGATGGGGGGATTTGAAACATGAACTTTGTGTTTTTACCAATTTGATAAATTTTTGAACTACTACGAGGTGAAAAAGGGAACTCTGCAATACTTAAAACCGCTTGCTATTAAAGTATAATTCACTGCGATGAACTAAGAACGAGGATGATCTAGCAACTGCTGCTGTTCTCTGCTGTATTGTGCACCCCCCACTAAGGCTCCCACACACCCCCAGTTGAGAACCACTGATCAAGAACTACCAATAATACCATGACATCAACGGGAAATGCAAGCTATCAATGTAATCACTAATCAGTACTAATGCCCTTGAAACTCTACACATAAACACTATATATAAATTCCTCCCGGAATTACTACCAAACCTAACATGTCTATCAATATTTAAAGTAATGCGCTGCACTAATTCAAGATAAAGTAGACCGAAAAGTCAACAAGTGGCGGCCAGTTTCAAGGGGCGTCAGTTGTTAGTTAGCCTCTGAAAACCATGGATATTGATATGATGATATTGTTTATACGATCCATAGTACTATCATGGTGGCTGGCGCTTGCAGAAAAATATCTATCGATTCTTTCTAACTAGCTATACAATAATGAATGGGTTGTCCATTTTGCAATCAAATTTTTTTTACTAATTTAAACATAATATATATTTCGTAGGGGAAGGCATGCTGAAGGCAGAGTTGGGACATTTTAAATGGTCAAGGCCTCTTCTCTCTTGCAATCAAATTGCTGGGGCCATACAAGTTTATGTTTCATCACTTACACGATGAAACATGTGTGAGCCAGTCACAGATCGTAAAATTTAGTTTCCTATGGCTAATTTATCTCTGTTGTTGACAGCTGAAGCAGCTTGTTCTGTTATTGGCAACGGGTGGCGAATGGAAGCAAACGGCAAACTGAAAAACAAGATCGAGTTTCCTCCTACTACGAGAGTCAGGCTTACTCGAGCTAACTGCTATAGGTAATTTAAAGAGATGGTTTGAAGGGTAGAGGGCTTTAAGCAGCTTATGAGCAGATAGACTGAGAAGGCAGCATGCTGCAACGTTATTGGTTGGCATTCGGTTAGGCAATAGCGACTTTTTGCTACGATTTGGGCAACATAGTATACATTACATTTAGAAAAGTGGTAACCGTGGTGGATGCTGACCTGTTTGGCAGGTTCTACATTGCATAAAACAGACGCCAACTGTCGAAGTTAGACCAATTTCAGCTGTTCATGGAACTATAGAAATCACTGTTAGTGTTAGCTGTTGTGTTATATATATATAACTATATACTTATATGAAGGGTCAGGGGAAAGAACAGGGAATGTCCATTTTTTCCGAATTCGATCTCTATAGCGCATTCTGTTAGTATTCGGAGTCAAAACATTTTTACATTATGTTAAATGGAACTCATGGGTGTCGGATTTTTTTTTTTTTTTAACTTTAACGCGTAAAATATTGATTTTTTAAAAGTTCAAAATGAAAAAGCTGATTTTTCTTAAAAAAAAAAACTTTTTGTGACATTCCTTGTTCTTTCCCCTTACCCTTCATAGGTATATAAGTTTAAGGTTAGGAATAGAAGTTTAATACAATGGAATAGAAGTTTAGGATTAGGGATAGGGATGGAACATTACGTCGAGAGGAAGCTGTATAGGAGCGCCGTGAAAAGGCTGGATACCTACTACTTGAACTGTTGCAAAAACTATCTATTGTTATCTCAAAGCAGTCCAGGCCTAGCCTTGAGTCCATCCAACAACAGCTTTGCCTTCTCTATCCCTCTTTCCATCTCCATGGACGGAAGTTTGCTTTTCACGCCTAACCAAATTTGCAGACAGTATTATTTATATGCATAGTATGTTATCACTTTCTCAATCCCATATATTGGAATATAGTTGACCTACCTTGAACTGGCCCTTACAACCCTAAGTGTTTTCGCTGACTGATTTGAAACCACCTCTAACCATTCCCAAATTTTAACTCAAGTAGTTAAATCGTTGTTTTGTTCTCTCAGGCTAGTTCAAGAAGACGTAGTAGGACCTGAAGGTGGATCCACCACTCAAGTCAGCCTCTACTACACCGTCGACAACTCGTCGCTGTACCACGGAGAAGAACCAAACTTTTTAGTTGTCGACGCTGATCTTCTCCTCACGCTTAGAGCGCTGGTGAATGCCTACCCTCAATTCACCACTATATCAGATCTTCCTTATGACACCGAAGACAAAATGGTGAGTTTCCAAACGAAGAGCCTATTTTGTTATTGCCTTGTATTGAGCTGGATTCTTCAGAATACAACATTCTTGTTATTTGTCGTTTCGGCTATCAGCCTGTGAACGACCATTCTAGCGCAGGTAAAAACCACGAAGCAGTCCTCCAATAAATTGCTATAGGAGCAGGTATGGCTACTGTTCGCAATGCACTTTGCTGTCCAGATGTGCAAATTTAATGTACGTAAACTGTATAGCCTGCACCTCTGAATTCAGCTTAATGAGCTTATTATTAGTAGCTTTACATGTTATTTTACTTTTCTAGAGCTTGAGGGGATCTTTGTATTCTGTCTAAGAATTTACTTTGTACCCACACTACTATGTATACTTGTACATATTATGTTGTGCTTTATTGCGTCACTGTTCTACCTTGATTGATGTTGTTTGATTTGGTTTGTCAAATTCGGAGAAAATTTCACATCTATCCCATTGTAGGCATTCATTGGCCTGAGGCCCTCCTTTTTGCGCAAATGGTCAGCCGCGTGTTGGGGCTGAGGCCCGCTTTATCGCGTTCTTACGCTATCTGAGGGAGGTGGTTCGGCCTTTCTGACTCAGGGGCGCAAGCGTGCAGTAACGAAAAGGTTAACCAGTTTAGTAGGTTAGGATGTTTGATGGATATGAACAATGGACATGGGTCAGAATTTGCTATTTTGGTTTATTATTTTCAATAATGAACCTTTGGAATCGAGCACGAAAAAAAAATTTAACCCCCCCTCAAAATGTGAGGTTTTACGTTTCAAGATACGTAGAATCCAAAAATCGAATTAAAAAAAATCCGTCCATACGCGGCACTTTCCTTAGTTACCGTGCACCAAAATGAATTAAATTTGGTATACCGGCCCCATTCGGGGTCTAGTTGTGCCGCGAAGCTTGGCGTTACCATTAGTCTTCTCTAAGGGTTAGAAAATAGGGGATGAATTTTTTAAAACGCCCTAGCTCGAAAATTTCAAATAGGAAGGTATATTTTCTCCATCGATTTAAAATAGAACACAATTTTTGCGTCGATTTGACTTCAGAATCGGATTCAGCTCCCTCGAAAACGCCTGTATTCCAATTTTCAGCTCCGACTTTCGAGTAGTTGGGCTGGAATAATCGAAAGGAAACATGCGTGACGTCATTTGGAATGTATCCCCCTTTCACGCGGTTCCCACGTGAGGGAGCGAGGCAATACATACCAAATGACGTCACACGCTTTTTCCTTTCCCTTTTTTTGCCCTGTTTCGTTCATTCCCGACCCATTTTTGGAAAGCTCTCCGTTAGACCTACAATTTTAAAGAATAAAAAAATTGAACGTCCATTCCTCCGAAAAAACAATCAGTATCTCGTTGAGCTAACTCATAATGATTGAAAACAGAAGCAAAATCATCTCGATCGATAAAAATATTGTTATTAAATCTAAAGGGGGGGGGGGGGGGGGGGGTCTTCAAACGGTTAGTTCCGCTAGTGATAAGAGACAGTTCTTGCAGGTAAAGGAGAAGCGAATCGGGATTCCAAATAGGATGTTACTAGGGAGAGCACGATCAGATGCTAACCCCTGAGTCATGTTGTATGAGTGTGTGAGTTGGCACACGAGTCGACCTACGAGACGTTAAATAACGTTAACGTGCATGGAATTCGTAGATTTCAAGTACCTAGTTATTTTGAAGTTCTTGTTGTTTACAATTTTCTCTTATGAGTTTCTCTCGATACTCGAAAATGAATATCAGGAATTTTAAGAGGCCTGTTTGGTGAATGGTAGGGAAATGGACCTGATTGTGGAAGGCTAACCTACCTCCAGCTTTTGTAGAATTGGCAGGGACCACGGCTGGCTTGGAATAACAACACTATTGGGTTGTTGAGCAGACGGGTAGGCGTAGGTAGTTATGGAAGGTCCTTTTATCCTTTCCCATACCTATTACGTGTACCTACTAATTCATATGTTGTATACTGTTGTTGTATACCCATCTACTATCGTAAATAAGGCAATTTTTCAATTCGATTCAGTCCATGGTGCCAGTATGGTTACCTTCAAAGAAGGTTAGCTTAGTTTTCGGGAATCCATTCGGAGGCCCATTCGTTGACAAATAGTCGTAGCTACATTCGTGCTGCGACATGACTCTACTCGTAACGAGATACAAGCGCATGCGCACTAACTGATTTCTATTCGTTGAGCTCCCTACTCGTAACCCGACTCGCTTCTCGTTTACCTGCAAGAACTATCTAATAATACAAACGTTACTGGAGAATCCGAGGAGTACCTACTCTCTCGACGGCCTGATGATGATGTCCTTACATCGAAAGCGCTCACTCGACTTACCCGACTTGCTAGTTACGACGGATTCTCCAGTGAGATAGATAAGAATAGTGCCTGTCGGCTCTTCCCAAACCTGTCTTGGCTTTTCAAGTTCGTGTTTCTGACTGATGGTCAATTGATGGTAACAAACACGAAAAAACCGTTTGTTACCATCTACCAACCATCGATCAGAAACACGAAAGCAATTTCATCCCGATCACATAATAAATTACCATATAGAGACGAGATCGATATGCTAAAATTCGAGCCCGTTTATGCATTCATCTATGCGTTTTTTTTTAAGGACAATATATTCTTCAATATTTTCTTTCTATGCCAATATATTCATTTCAAGGGTGAAAATATTCCCTTTTTTCATCATAATGAAAATAATCGTTATGTTGTCCTTGGTCCTGTTTTTGTTGATATTGGCACACATTATGGGCATTTTTCGGACTTACAGCCGTTTGAAAGAAAAAGGAAGATTCTCCGATTTGAGGGAAATTACACTACAGGCTCCCGTTTTGACATCTACATCAACTTAAAAATACAAGTGAAACCATCCAGCTGAGGAAATTTAACGCCCTTTCGAACGGTATCCTTACATTTGAATTTGTTTTAATGACATAAGGTCAAACATGGAAAAAAAACGAGAAAAAAACGTAAAAGTTAAAAAACTCACAAAGTAAGAGGTTAAAAAAAACTCTGAAAGACATTTTTATTGGAAATTACTTGAAGAACCCAAATCCGAAGGGTCTGTACTAGCAACTGATACACCCTGTATATCAACCACGCGAAAACCAGACAGTCAGAACTTATTTTCGACGAGTTTTTGTAAAATGTCAAAACTCCCGCCTCGCCAAGTTTAATCAAAGTCGACTAGAAACGTGGAAATTAGAGTGCTTACAAACCCAGAATTTGCTAATGGTTGAGACAGGCGAGATTTCGATGGTACGAAGGGTCTGATTGATATTCAGGTAAATTAGGTACTCATGCAATGCAGCCATTCTTACCGTAGTTAAACAGGAAGCATCCAGCTGTTTCACAAAAACAATTTCCTGACGGTTTTTTCCCCCTTTTGCTTCCTCACTACCGAAGGTAGGAAGCTTTGTATTCGTGCAAGAAATTAAAAAAAATTTTGTCCTCCAAAATCAAAATTTCCACTTGCTTTTTACGTTTCAGAGCTTTCTGAACAATTTTGGTTCCGTGTCTGTCTGTGGTCAATTCCTTGTCCCAGGCAAAACTATAAGAAATTATGGCCCGAATCTGATGAAATTTTCAGGGATTGTGCGAGTTAGCCCCGTGACGGTCCACTATCAATTTGATCGCCATCGGACCACTAGTAACGTGAGAGCATGCGCAAACGTGAATTTCCTGAAACCCCCATATCTCAGTTCCTAATTGACCTATACCGCTCAAATTTGGAGGGTAGTTGGAGACTGGTTCCAAGACAATCACCTATGAATGTTATCACGATTGGATCAGTAGTAGCTACTGCGCAAGCTCAAACTTGAAATTTGTTGTAATAGCCGTACCTCCGGAACTACTCGACCGATTTCGGTGAAATTTACAGAGATTGTTCGGGGTAGCCCGTAGACAGCCTCCTATTAATTTCATAGCCATCGGGCCACTAGTGGCGTGTGTGCATGCGCAAACGTGAATTTCCTTCCATCCTTAATGGGCCCATTCCTCTCAAATTTGGAGTGTATTTGAGGGCTGACTTCAAGACAATTACCTAAGAATATCGTCACAATCGGATGGGTGATGGCTACTGCGCATGCGCAAACTTTAAATTTATTGTCATAGGCAAAACTCCGGAACTATTCTGCCAATTTTGCTGTTCACCAATACGTCCATGTTACAAAAGTGAAGAAGCTATACTGCCCACCCAACTTGGCAGACGTTTCTTTCCTTGAAACTATCCAAATATTTTAAAAATATTCGAAAACTATCCAAATATTTGAGAAATATTCGAAAACCTGAATAATAAACGCAATTTAATTTCACATATTTTTGCATATTTGGGACCAAAAGTCATAATTAATGACTTTTAGTCCCAAATGTGCAAAAATATGTGAAATTAAATTGCGTTTAAATGGTTGCAAACAGCTCAAAACCCCTCAAAACGGATTCCTATGAACCTTTAGAGCCTAAAAACTCAATATGCAAAATAATGTACATTATGTACATTATACATATAATACATACAATAATAATACATATGTAAAATCTCGTCTCTAATTATTACTGTCTGTCAACCCCAACTACTAGTCTCAACTCTTCAAGATCGTGTTTCTAACTGTTTGGTCGATGGTTAAAACACGAAAGCAAAACCATCCCAAACTGTCTTGACATCTTTTCCCCAAGCTATCTAAGCTTTTCAAGTTCGTGTTTCTGGCTAATGATTGATCGATGGTTAGGAACACGAAAGCAAAACCACCCCGATCAATAACTGTATAATGTCGTACATCCCCAACCTAACTAGGCTTTTCAATTTCGTGTTAGTCTTCCTGAAGGAACACAACTGAGCTTTGGGTAACCTTAATATTACTCTAACGCTAACAGCCAATGAACATATTTTCTCCATTACAGCAAATGGTTAATTCAAGACAAATACTTGAAGAAATACCAGTAAAGTGTGACGCCAGGGAAGGATACTGTAAGCTGTCGAATAAGTCGATTTCTCCATATATAATTATCCCCCCTCCTTCCCTTTATAACATCGTAATTTTGACAAACGTTTCCATCTGATCTTAAAACTCAACACTTTAGAGCGAACTACCAAAACTTATAAAGTTGATAAGTGAAACCAATAAAGGATGAAGGTGGTTATTATAGTTGCCTTGCTAACGTCGTCACTTTTTCAGTATATTTTATTATAACTTTCATAATTATTGCTCTTTAAATACGTTGGAAAACATTGATTGTGTTGGTCATAACTACCAATATCTTTTTGCGTTTCAGTACGGGCTGATTTGTGATTTGTGGGACCATGGCCTTCTAGTGACTGAAACTCCTTCCCAGCCCATCGACAATCAGGCGTCTATAGTCATCCCCGACGCTTCACGCGGATCCAAAACTGGGCCGAAAGGTGATAATGGTGGGAACGCAGCGAACGGTTCTCTCGTCGAGGGCAGCCTCCCCTCGACAGATGATGAAGAGGACGTCGACTACGAAGAAGACGTTGACGATGAGGAGGACCTGGACGATGAGGAAGACGACGTTGATGACGAGGAAGACGACGTTGATGATGAAGATGATGAAGAAGGAGTTTTGCATACGGTCGAAAATTTGGACGACGACCTTAGAGAACTGTTGTGTGACGACGGCAGTGACATCGACGAGGAAGAAATGGAAGCCCTCAATAATTTGGATATTGAGCACCTCATAGATTCTTCGTTGGAGGATGCGGAAGAGGAAGAGGATGAGGAGGAGGAAGAGGAGGAGGACTGACTCCCAAAGCTCGGTTAAACAGTGTTAACCGGTGAGCAACATCGCAATGTTGTCTTCTGTATCATATATTTGTATGAATATTGTAAATAGTTCTACTCTGTCTATATTTATATTCCGATTTTGAGATTGAAATGCCATTATTAGTCATTTTATTATGTTATAAACAGCCGAAGTAAAGTCTTGAAATTATTGATCGATAATATTGGTGTTCCATTTCAAATGAAGTCATCCATACCTTCAATGTTCTTCCAAAATTTGACCTTTTTTCATCATAAGATGTGGAAACCAAAAAATTAAATCATGTTCAATGTTGATTTCAAAACCGAATATTTGATGGGTGGTTTTGTGGGTAAAGTAATCTTTATGGCGACTTCGTTTTTCTTTTTTATTCAATAGACTTTCGACAGTACGATGTCCTCATCAGAGCTTTTGTTAATTAGTGGTGGCTTTTGGTCAGTGGGGAGTCTATTTTTAATTATATTGTAGATATGCCTATGTTTTATTCTTGGGTTATTCTTATTTCCTACAGAAATCCTGAAAATAGTTGGTTCTTCCATGCTTATTCCTCTGTATAAATTCCTGATGAGCTCCATGAAATGGTTTCTCTCACAAACAGAACTGGTATTTTTGCATAAGTGTATTTTAATTAGTCACTTTAACTTCAATTTAATTAGAAAATGTGAAAGTAGGTAAATTCATTCATGCGTAAAAACAAAAAGTTCACCTTGTTCTGCACCCTAATAGTTGAGCCGGTGGTAAGTGTAACAGAGGGCCCCAAGCAGGAATACCAATATTATAATACTAAACTACAGCTTACAAGTAAAGGCCAGGTAGCTGACAACCACGCAAAATCCTGGTGGGAAGCATGGAAGAGCCAACCAAAGTCAGGATTTCTGTAGGAAATAAGAATAACCTAAGAATAAAACAGGCCTATCTACAATCTAATTTAAAAGTAGACTCCACACTGACGTATAAAGCTAACCATGTCCTGAAATCCACCACTAACTTAAAAAAGCTCTGATGAGGACATTGTACTGTCGAAAGCGCTCAGCTATTCAATACAAAAGAAAAACGAAGTCGCCATAAAGATTACTTAACCCTCAAAACCACCCATCAAACATGATAAAAATGGGCAAAACCAACATAAAACCGAATAAATTTATTATCATGGTTTTTGGATCAGAACCTTATTGGGTTCGTTTGATATTTATATTTACACCTTCCAACGATTTACACAATCATATTGACTTTTTATGGATAAAAATGCGTCTGAGAGTGAAAATGAAAAGGATCCAAAAAATGAACTCATCAGTGATAAATATAAAATATAATATTGTACAAATTATACATATTATTAGGTTTATTCATATAATTTATTAGTTCTAAATGTATTTTCTCGCTGAAGAAATGAGTCGTATTTACAGTAAGTTTGTTAGAATATTGATGTTAGTGTTTTATCTTAAATAGCCAGACCAAGATTACATGGAATACGATTATATGATTTACTGTAGCAATCATATAGCAAAAAACATGACTAAAATTACCAGCATCATAATCTCTTTCGTTAAAATTATATTTGTACTAAAAAACAACCACTCACATGAAAAATATCTTGGAATTAAGTTCTTTATTAAATTCCAGAAAAAAAGCAAATTATTCTGATTCTACCCCACCTCTTTAAAATGGGAGGAAAGCCCATGGATTCGTTGGAGTATAATTATGCAGGTTTAAAAAAAAATCAGCTTATTAAAAAAATACGAGATTTTACGATATTATTTTAAATTGGCACCATATCTAATTTAAAGGAAGAATTTTCGATGAGCCTGAGAACCTGCCATGCCTTGAAAAAAGTAGAATTATATACACAAACGATTCAGGGATGGGATAGGCTCTGAGGTTCTAGGTTCTCCATGTGTTTCACACCCCCGAAAATCCTTGGGATCGGTATCAGTAGCGGCTCACGATTGAAAATCGATTTCTAGGCGCCTTCTTTCTCCGGAAAATAGTGGATAATTATCGACAAAATGTTCGGCAGAATGCGCAACCAGTAATATTAACTCGATAATAAAGATGAATTTTGGAAAGAATCAGACAGGTAGGCGAGTATATTGTGCCCATCTTTACGTCATTAACCAATTGCTCAATTTGTTAATGATAAATAATGTAGGATAATTGATCGCTTCATTAACTTGTTAAGTACATTATTATAAATTGCTCGATTGAATGGCCCTTATAACGTTGTAACTAACATTATTGTTGCAATATTGAAAGTGTGCAAGACTCACATTTTATGCCCCTACCGGTGGGTCTGGGGGGTATGGAGTAGCCCCCAGGTGAAAGGGGGGGTCCGGGAATGACAGAAAATTAATCAACTGTATCACTTAATCAATTGACTGAGACACCTCGTTTTCAATTGATAAAATTGAAAGGCTGTTGTTGAAATTGAAGGTCTAAAAACACAGTTTTTGTGCACAAAATCATAATAGTTTTGAGACAAATTTCCTTCTAGTATATCTCTGCACAACTTTTAAATCAATTTCTAGAAATTTGCCAAATTTATTTATTTTTATTTTTTTAGCCAAAATTGGCCAATTTTATGCCCCTCCAAAAGGCTTGAGTGTGCGGCTCCATACGCCGCACACCCCTCTGGCCGGCACTGTGAGATGGATATCGCTTATGGCTGGGGGTCATCCATCGTTGCCAGGGAAACGTACCATCGAAGAATGGTGACGAAAAACGCTCACGAATTTCCTTACAAGGCATTTTCTTAAAGCTTTTCACGAACCAATCGTTGCTATGGAGTTACAACTTGCTCGTCTTCTACCCCACAAAAATCGTTCACCAATTGGCTCTAAATTGATAACACATCATGCTGCCAATTATAGAGCCTAGTAAAATCAGACTTCGTACATCAAATGGTGTCGTTGTCATGAGAGTCGTCCCCAATGTCCTGCAGTCAAGGACACGTGTCCTGATGAGACGCAGTCATGTCGTCCAGCTTGCACAACTTACAGAGTGGACTATCTTATGTGCCATGTATAATAATAATCTCCTGAAACAGGCAACAATTTGCTTTCTGGGCAGATTTTGTGGTTAGATGTTGATAAGTGGTTCCCAGTTTTTCCCTACTGCAGCTTTCTCGTGCTTTTTTCTTCGCATCAATACAGCGCATAGCTGTTGCAGGGTAGGGGCGTATTGGGTTGTATCGTAGTGGAACCTTTTTTTGCCAAGAGCATCAGCCTTTTCGTTGCACTGAAACACCTATTTCGCTTGCTGATTTGCTCTGTAAGGCTTGGGGATGAGGTAGGATGTTTAGGACAATTATTATATTTTGCTCGCAGGCAGCCTTGGAACACTAAAGTCAAATGAAATCTCTACCTATCTGATCTCAGAATTTAAGTTTTTTGTTATTGGGCCATTATTGAACAGACATATCAAATGAAAAAGCTCAATAGTGTAGCTGGGGGGTTCACACCACCTGCGGACATTAGTGTTGGCAAATGTTTTATAATTTCATCGTTCACCCTACTGTTATGTTGATGTTATCCATCGGATATTGTCATGACTTGATTTCAACACATTCCCGAAAGGTGCACTCCTCAAAAGGAGCGAGGAGCCTAGTTCGAATCCAGCCTATGAGCCGCCACTGAACCTTATTATTTTATAACTAGAATACAATTTTCAGACAGTCGTCAAAACAGGTTTGTTGGGTTTGTGGAGAGTTGGGTTGAATCTGGTCGTTACAGCCGTCAGGTAGTTGGACAATGTGACTGGCGGTCTGAGGTCGTAGGACCGTTTGGGACGGGCGACCAAGAGCGTCTGCTCGATGGCTTTCAGCGCGTAGTCTGGCAAACGGTTGACGTTGTAGTTGAGATAAGCGTCGCAAGGGATCGCTTCTGCTCCTTTGATGCTCTCAACCCTGAAATGCAGCCACAAAATGAGTAGTTATGAAAAAATTGATGGTATATCGGTTGATTCATATGGTTTGTAGGTGTGTTCAAACTTGCAGGATTGCCCAGAGGTTATATTATTGGTCATTATTTTAATGAATTCACGTTTCAGACTCAAAAGATTCTATCTGTAGATAGGGATGGCAAATCGAAAGAGATATATCGATCGATTGATATATCGTCAAATTTATACCGATACGTCAGATATAAGGTGCGTCGGG
>JAEMON010000004.1:34270836-34281883 GCA_030264115.1 Lygus lineolaris
TATGGTCAACTTTGCGATTCCTTATCGATTTCATGGAGAAATGGATGTTTGAATGCGGAAAAACAGCAGGCACCTACGAAAATACGAGTACCCTTCTACGAGTATCTAGTTTTACCCAATTCTTTCTTTTACACCAAGTGACAAACACCCTGTATAAAAACAGTACAGAAATATATCGATTTATTGAAAGATCAGAGAGGGGTACAATCCTTCCACGATCGATCTTATGATAAGAATCAATCGTAGTGATGGTAATCAGGACCTATTCAGTTCTCTATTTCCGATTTCAGTTGATGTGGGATTTTTTCTAATGCCATAGGAATGATTCCTGAATCTCGAGGACTCGGGTTATTATAATTTAAATCGCTTACTATCACACAATCGATTGCAGCAGGCGCAAAAAACTAATTCCAAAGTGGGTATTAAATTTGTCAAAAACCAATTTTTTTTTTAATATGTTAAGTATCTACATGAAAATCCCTCCTAAAACTTCTTAGTCGGCAGGTATTCAATTGATTGAAACTCATTTTCAAGGGATCATTTAAATCAAGGAAGTACGTACTTCACAAACTACTGGATAGAATGGGCAAATTGAAACAAGTAAATATTAGGTACCTACCTAACTATTATTATTAGGTACCTACCTACATTAGGTACAAAACTCACATTTCACAATATTACGCAGAGGCAGGCATAGCAAATTAATTCAAAAGTGGGTGATTCTTCCGAAATTATTTCCTAATGCTACTAACGATATATATCGATATAAACCGATATATATTGTACCTTTATATCGATATAAATATATCGATACATCGAACGCAATATATCGATATATTGTTGCCATCCCTGTCTGTAGAGAAAAGTCCACACAGAGTCATACCTGCAGCTTTTCACAACTTTGCTTCCACCCAAAGTGTTAGGAAACAAAGTACCACCTGAATATCAAACAAAATTGCCAAATTTATTCGTTTACCTACGGTAGGTAGAGGAAACGTCTTTAGGTGTTTAGTGACGTGTAAAAATGACTTTAGTATGCACAGGCAACATGTTTGCCCCTCCAAGAAAACATGATTAGGTTTCAACATTGTCACACCCAAACACCGAATAATTGAAGGTGAGGTTTGGGAATTTCGAAATTGTATGTCCATACCTATACACTACTGTGGGGGGAGGGGGTCGGTGACGTCATCATTACTCATTTGAATACCCTTGTATGCTAATAGGATACCCTTCATGTTGCACCATTCCGGAAAGCTCTCGCTAAGATCTTTTGGAAAAGGAAAAAAAGTCCCACTCATGCAGCATGAGTTGATGAGCGAAATTTTCAAAGAATCATTTTAACCGATTTGGTGGGTGATTCTTATAGGAAATTTCACGCTGATTCCAAATATACCTTATGTTCCTATGTTTAAGATGGTAATTTACACAAAAAACCTCGAATAACGCGTTTTTTAGCGATTTTTGACTCTAAATTTTCAAAATTTGAACCCTTGGAGTGCTCCAAAAATTCTGGCCAACGAACTTAACCTTTCTTTTGAATTAACCTTTATTTTAGATTTTTTTCAGATTTTTAGCTCGATTCCTCGATCAGATATTATCGTCTGGAATGACACATATATAAATATATATATATACAATGAAAAATGTTAAATTTCAGGAATCGTTTTAGAATGGTCTGAAACGGATTTCCATGGAGAAAATTTTCAAAAATTTGCATTATTAAAATTTTGAAGCCATTGCAATAGCTTCGGTTCTTGGATTAAACGTTGAGTAGTTCGTCTCATGTTTATACAATTTTGATATTGGGGTAGGGATGCCCTTCAGCTTGTCATTTCAAGTCCGGCGATGCTCAGTCCTGAAGAAGAGGTAGGACTGCTCCATCCTCCGTCCCGAGACTTCGGAGCCGCTTCCTCGTCTCCTTTTCTTCGAAAATTCGCTAACTATGCGCACACCCCATTCTGGGGTAAATTCGAGTATACCTACCATTCGGTGTATGTTCCTTTACTCAAGATGGTAATCAGAAACCAAAAAAAGCTTTTGTAATTGTAATTTGACTACCCTGAGAATGCTCTAAAACTGCTGGCCAACGAACTCATCCTTTCCTTATAAATGAGTACCTACATATTATTGACAATTTGAATTTTTGACATTTTATGTCTTTGCTCTGGCACATAACTCGAAAACCGTTACCAAGTTCGTTACAAAATAATTGTTATGATGATTTTCACTTACAACCAGTATGTAGCTAGGGAAAAGTAACTTTTTTCTGAAAGATAATGGCTTAAAAGAAACAATAATAAAGTGGTAGGGCAAAAATAGTGACGGGAAGGGGTACCTACTCGAGTGCCTTTGGAATGCCACCTGTTATTCAAAAAGCTGAGTTTTAGATAGGAATTTTTCCACGATTTGCTTCAGAAATTCGCTAATATTACATAGGTATTTTTGTGCGGGGGTTTCGAAAAAAAAGAGTAGGAAGGTACCTATCTACAAAAGGTACACCCATTTACACAGGTTTACACATTTTGTAGGTAAACGCCTAGTTCCTACCTTAGGTAAGAATCGATACCTCATCTCAAACTCGATTTTCCACTCACTTGACTTTGATTCCACGATAGATCTGTTCTGCCGTGATGTTGCCAGTGTTGATGACCACCACTGAGACCCCTAAATGCGCCAGTTCGTTGGCGAGAGCTGAGCTGGCGCCGAGCACGGCGTGTCTGGCAGCAGCATAGGCCACCACTCCGGTGGCACCTTTCTGGCATTCGCTGCTCAATCCCAGAGTCACGAGTCTCCCTACGGAAACATTAAATTTGTTACGATCAATTCAGAATGGTTATTGTAAAAATGCGTTGATCATTTGATCAATAGGTAATACAATTATACCTAATCGCTATAACTGCATTAATATTACTGCATTGATAATTTTTATTGAGTTACATTTAGAAAGGTTAATAATTTTATAAACCGTTCCAAATGTAACCCAATAAGTAGGTAGGTTGTAGGTACCTACCATGAATACTTGTTCATTCGAACCAGTTTGAGCTAGCACCGCTAAATCGGATGGTGAGAGAGATTCTGTGATAAGAGATGGCGCTGCAATCGCCTCAAAAGTAAATGCATTCCCAAGTTTTAAAATTTTGATCAATTTTGAATTTTCAAATTTTTGAAATTATTTCAGTACCTATATTTAATTAGGAATACAATTTAATCGTTTCAAATTTTTTCACCGAAACACCTCCTTCCTCCATAGGTACATAGGTATGTGCTCTATTGTTCTTCACCACCACCGTAATTAAATGTTGAATTTTAAGGGCCTAAGAAGTACATAATTCCCTGGTACAAGTAAGACGCTCTGAGGTGGAGTTGAGATACAGTGAAAGAATCAGGCTGGCGGTCAGGGTCGTAAACCTAAACTTTTTGAAAAAAAAAAATTACAAACTAATTCATTCCACATGATGGACTCATTCCATTTACTGAAACAAGCTCAAATAAATTTTAAAATTGAAAATCGACCACTTGCCGAGATAGAACAGATTTCAATTGTGAATCTTCACTCGCACAACTGTACTCCACATTAATCTTAAGTAGGTGGGTAAGTACCAGCTACCTACATTTTTTGTTATTCGTTGAATTTGTATTTCCTATGAACTTCATTGTAATTCGCACAATAGAATTCAGTTGCGCACGCGCAAACGTTCGATTCCTCCAGATCCAAACATTTTATTATTTTACATGGCCTAACGTAGATACCTACCGATTTTGATTGAAATTGGTTGTTAATCTAATATTATAAATCCCCCCTATTGAACCATAATATTGACACATTTCAATCGTGTTTTGGAAAAGGGGAGTTTATATGTGTCACGTCTACTTGGCAGATGTTTATGGTTTTCGGGGATCTCTGCACTCTTCATTCTATTTCATAATTTCATTTTCCTTCACAGTCATACGATCTGATTCAATCCCGCTTGGTCCCGCACGACCTCCAATGCCGCGCGGGATTGTCATCTCTAAATAGAAAAGGGCCCAATAAAAATGTGTTTAGAATGAATAATTACATAATTGCTGAGTAATTATTCAGTCTAATTACAAGTTGTAATGTGAATTTGTAACCAAAATTGTAGATAAATATTTACATGTACGTATATTATAATATCTATAAAAATGTGTCTGTTAGAAATTATGATAGACCCCGAAGACGTTTTAAAATCACGTAAAAGACACAGGTACCTACCTAATACCTACAAGGTGGTTCACGGGAATAGACCCACAAGTAGGCTGCCCTTTCTCGGCTCAGGATGGAAGTAGGGGTTCAGAAAAGGTCTCTTCCGAACCGTCTGATTGTGCCATTTAGTAATCGCCATGGAACGGTAGGGTTTTGTTCACTGCTTGTTCGCCTAGGATATGTTTGTTAAAAAAACATAAATCGGTTGTTTCGGTGCAGCGTGCATCCAGGATTCACTTCAACATCAGAAGTCTTGGTGCTGTTCCCAATTGGAAGACAATAATGGGATGGGTCACTGCTTTTTTAACAACAGGAAACTTTGGGAAGAAAAACCATCAGGTCTTCTAAAGATGATGACAACCCCATCGAACGTATAGAGACGGTAAGGACAGCTGCTCTCCAGAGTCCCAGACGTTCTCTTCCCAGCGCCAACAAGCCCAGGCTTTGCAAATTAATTCAGTTCGACGGACAATCAAAGTTGAATTTCCATCCCTACGTTGGCAGTTGTGCAATAGTAAAAACTTGGAGATTACGTGTCCTAACACCGTTTTGAGGACGTTCACTGGCGCCCTAGATCTCCAGACTTGCTTCCTTTGGGGATACCTTGAGTCGCGTATTGATGCCTCAAAACCCCAAACCTTGGACGAATTTAAGGCTGGAATAAAGAACGAAATTGAGTCAATCGTCGAGGGCTAGCCACAATGTGTCCAACAAAACTTTCTCAAAAGACTTGATTCGTGCTACAAACAAGATTGACGCCACATGGTTGATGTAATTTTTGAAACTCAAAACTGCACTAATTTCCCTACGATAAAATGTAAATATAAGGTTTGTAGGTACGCAGGGTTGCTACGGGTCGGGAAAACCTGGAAAAGTCAGGGAAAAAGAAAGTGGTCAAGCAAAAGTCTGGGAAAATTGAAAATCTTCTGGAATTTTAGGCAAAATAAGGGCTACAAGTATTTATTAGTTCTTGGTGAGACTGATGCTTCGAATACCTACAAGGTGTATAAATTTCAATAAATTCGTTTTAACATTTTTCGTTCTTTTTATCTACACAGAATTGATCGTCTGCATTTCTGTGATGTATGAGTTACAAGTCTGTTTCAGGCATTTATCAATGAAAAATCAAATTAATTCCTCATTATAGACGATATCTGACCCTGGAATCTATCTAAAAAATCAATTAAAAATCCAAAATGTCAATAATAACTAGAGAAAGGATGAGTTCGTTGGTTAGAATTTTTGGAGTACTCCAAGGGTTCAAATTGTGAAAATTAAGGGTCCAAAAACGTGTTTTTTTTGAGGTTTTTGATGTAGATTACCAATTACCATCGTAAACATAGGAACGTGATGGTATATTTGGAATCAGAGAAATTTCCCACAAAATCGGTTAAAATAGTTCTTTAAAAATTCGCTCATCAACTCATGCTGCTTGAGTGGAACTTTTTACGTTTCATAGCGTTCTGTGGTCAATTCCTTGTCCCAAGCAAAACTTTATGCATCTATGGTCCGATTTTGATGGCATTTTCAGGGACCACTAATAGCGTGTACGCATGCGCAAACGTAAAATTCCGGAAACTACAATACCTACCTCAGTTCCTAATGGGCTGATTCAGCTCAAATTCGGCGTATAGTTGTGGGCTGACTCCAAGACAATTACCTATTAATTTTGTCACGACTGGATCAGTAATCTTAAGCCTTAACTTTATAGCCATAACTCCAGAACTACTCCACCTATTTCAGTGAAATTTTCAGGAATCGAACGGGCTTACGCACAGGAAAAGGTCAGGGAAAAATCACTTCTGTGGTCTGGAAAACCTGGAAAAGTCAGGGAATTTTGGGATTCTGTTTCCGTAGCAACCCTGATACGTCTTATACATCTTGAGTTATACCCATTTGTTTTTTGGTCCATTCCCTTGAACCACCCTGTACACAGGTAATAGAGTTCAAAGCATTCACCTTGAGTGACCCGAAGAAGCGGCACCAAAGCTCTGGCAGCTCTCAGAGTCCCAACGACGTTGATCTTGAACATGGAGTCCCACTGGCAGCTCTCCTGGCTTTCGAGGCGGCCTTTGACGGCGACTCCCGCGGTGTTGATAACAGCCCAGAGCCCTGCAAATAATCAAATAGGTAGGTAAGTAATTATTATAAATAGGTACCTAGATGTTATAAAGAGAGGGCATTACAACAAATAATATCAAGTTCTTAAATCGTTCAAACTGAAAAGTTACAGTAGGCTTGAAATTCCTTGTATTGGCTACGTCTGAGTAAAAATGACAACTTGGGCCAATTCAAATTATTATTCGAGATTTATAAGGACAGGAAATTATTGCCTTTCTAAGAACATAAAATGATTTTCTTCCGGCTTTCGAATGTTTGAGGCTGCAAAGAAAACGATTAAAGTTGTAATGACCCCTACCTACTAAAGGGTTATTGCCTCCGTGCTAATAATTGTCTTAATTAGCAATTCTGGTTACTCGTACGGAAAAAGTCTCAATATTTATATGGACGACTAGAGACTATTGGGCTCGGTTCAACAGTTTTCACATGTTGTCGCATGCGCAAATCGCTACGGCTGATCCAAATACATTATGACAAAATTCTTATGCGACCTAAACTCGAACTACAATCAAAATTGAGCTAATTTGGATCATTGGGTCGTAAGATCCTCTCTATGAAACCGTGTAAAATAAGGACCTATATTATGATTCATTCAAATAATATGATGTAATGGAACAATAGAATCCAACATTCAACTTTCCTGAAGCAACTACGAGTAACTGGCTGGTCTGTCCATTTAGATCTGAAATCCAAGTTTGCCTTTATCATCCAAACGATCTCGAGTAGGTACCTGTCCTTTTCGATAATTTTTTTAATAATCTAGTCATACCTAATAATTAATTTCTTAAGTAGACACTCAAGTTGACTGTTCATCGTTGCGGTTCATCTGTTTTCACGTTTCTGTAAGGCTGATCGAAATATCACCAAATTCATATGGGACACGCAAGAGCCTCACCTTGACCATAAACTCACCATAAACAATTCAGGGATTTTGGATCATTCGTCGTGACAGTTTTTACACTTTCACGTTTGGACTACTGATCAGAAGGCGACCAAATTCATATGGGAGCAACAAGGGAATCAAGAACATCTCTATCAGAATTACCTACAGCGGTTTGAGATCATTGGGTAGTGAGTTGATGGGACGATGGCGGTTCAGATCTCTACAACCCAAGATCGAAGATGGCTGTTTTCGTTCAAGATGGTCGAAAATGGAGAAATCGGTCGTTTTTACATAATTTCAGTGAATATTGTCTTATAAATGTGAAAACGAAAACATGAGGCCTCGGCTGACTCACAGATGGACGAGCCTACACATGGAATTTCGCGTTTCTACTCTGTTTCATGCTACTTATTTCCGAAGACGATTGGCACTATCATCTGAAATTTTCTTTGTCTGTTCGTTCCGCTTTCGCGGTCACAGGAATATCGTTATGTACCTACCTAAACCTGAACTTTGATGCAAAGAGGGAGTTTTGGGTGAGGTAAATCATGTTTTTCGGCTATCTTGCCTCAATGTTCTTAATATTCTTAGCTTTGAGCCCGAGAGGGGTTTTTTGAGGGGAGGGAGGGGGTTAAATAAGGTGTTTTCAGCTATCAAGTCCTATACATGATCTAAATCTGAAGTGCATAAAAATAGGTGGATATCTCTCCAAATGAGCCAATGAATGGAAGATCTCAGTAAATCTAAGACGGCTTTCGGCCCCTAATTTATCATTCAGAGTCAAACTATTTTTCCAAATTTCTGCCATCAAGTTACGCACAAAACTGCCCAAATTGTTACTGTTTGTTACTGCACAAAACGTATCGAAATACCATCTGAGCACCAAAATATCTTGTATAACTAACCGGTAAACCAGTTTAATGAAACCTGCAACATGTCACGATACCAGCTTGTCTACAATTTGAAGTCTCTAAAGTACCTACTCCACGATATAAGGGACTCTGCCTCTCTGTTGCCTATCACGGAATGTCCTTGGCAACCTAATTGGAGCATCCGTCCATCCAAGCTGCAGGAATCGGTGTTTCCTTCATCAATTGGGTAGGAGAATGTCAGGAGGGGCTGGCGTGGATATCTACACGATATTGCGGCCCACAATGTGAAAGCCGTGTTTGGGCGTCATATTGCAACCGTCGCGCGTCGCGACTGATTCTACGGTGGAAGTTCCGAAAGTGAAACGGTTCCGCTGGAAAGAGCAAGCGGACTCGCCGGTCAGACGAGATAAGGAACTGAAGACGGTAAGACAGGCAGGCAGGCGACCAAGAACATCTTCAACCACTGCGGAGGAGCACAGCCACCCTGGATAGACTCGACCATTATGCGATCGCCGCACTGGATAACCTTCTCCACCACGAACCAAATCAAGTGGTATATTTATATTGTCTTGACGTAAGTATGGGTAATCTAGGAAAAATACATGTGAAGTGCAGCTTTGACTAGGAAGGATGATACCTATTCCCACACGACACCCTGCGTGAGGTTCATCCCAGGGTTCATACTAGTGTATACAAGATACACGTCAGCACAACGGGAGATATCCACCTATACGTTTCCAAAAGTTGAGAATGCTCGAAAGTTCGTGGTCTTTGAGCAAATTATAAGTTCAGAGGTTTTCGGTATTGTTTAAGCGAACCCTGAAATATGGACATATTTATAGCTAATAACTCCATCAAAATCGGGACAAAAGCGCTGAAGCTTGATCATACTGCCAATTTAAGTTACTCGTTAACCATGAAGGCACTAGAACCGTATTAGGGTGTGAACTCCAACAATGCTAACATCATGATTTCATCGTAACCAACGTGACAACGAACAATTCCAACTTCATAAATATGTTCAAAAAGCTAAGCTCCGCAGAACCCTCTGATTGCACGTACTCTTATGAATATTCGAATATTTGGAATGTTCCATCTGCTTTGTGAGCAACTGACCCTACTGATAAGAACTCGAATCCTTTTCCAACTGCCAGAGGAAGTTGCACTCAATTCGAATATTCTTTCACCCCTGCAGAGGAGCCTTCTGCTACCCCTCATAGGTTTGTTCCAACTGAAAGCGCAATTCGAAGATATTCGAAAATTTCCAAGCCAAAGATGCAATCAACTTTGACCTTGGGAAAGGACTTTGATGAGACCATTCGGATATAACCTAAAAAATTATTTGATTTGCAGATTTTAGTTGTAACAAACATTGTATCCCTCACCATGAAGTTGTGGAACCCATTAAAAACAAAACAAAAAACTCGGCGCTCAGCGCCTCGCCGGGGGTGGACCCCCGGACCCCTCTTTTCTGTCACCTTGAGCCATTGGAGTAACGTGGAACACGTTTTTCTCTCTCCAACATTTTCATGCCCATGCCGCTCGCTTGCTTCATTTGGTTTTAATAGATTACTAAATTTGAACCAAACGCCAGTTTTTTTTTTTTTTTTACAACATACCAGTACTTGTCAGGAGTATATGGAGGGGGAAAATTAGCTTGAGATGTGTAGATTTTCCAGATAAATCAAGAGCTTTCCAATGAGTGGTAAACGATTTTTGTACGATGAAAAATGAAGAAGATAAATTTCCGTAGCAACGGTTAGGTTGTACGTGAAAAGGCATTATAAGCACTCGCGAGGTCGCAATTCAGTGTCGTTTTTTGCCTGATAGGTCCCGGTAAAAGCGAATTCCACGCTAAAAAAGAAAAGTTTCAGTCAATGAAAACTTTGTTTATTTCCACGAAGCTATTGATTTGCAAAGTTAACTACAACAAAATTATCTTTGTATGAAGTTCATTATTTTCGTGAAAATAATCATTGAATCTGGATTCTTAATATTCAAGGTGACAACGTCTCTCTACGTACCTTGGATCGTAACCATCAAGCGAAGTTCTAGACTAACATCTGGGAAGTTATTGGAGCTCTGTCCCAACTATTCGAATAGTGCCTAATAGATCCCTTTGCTCACACTCTGATGAATGTTCGAATATTCTGTCTGTTCTAACTGCCAGAGCAAGTTGCACTCAACTTGAATATTCCCACCCCTGCGGAGGTGGAGAAGTGTGTTGAATGCAGGGACACCTTTTGCTATCCCTCAGGTTTGTTCAAACTAACAGCGTCCGGCTATGCCGACGATTTTGCTTCATAGATCAGCTCAGACCTTCGGATACGGGTAATTGCGAATGTTCAATATCGTGGAAAATAGCCCAACGAAAAAAGGAATGACACGGGCAATCGCGGAGCATCGTCGAACACGCCTTCTCCTCTTGCTCAATGATCCACTTTCCGAACTCCTCAAGGTAACCTAAGCCCCTTCGCCAAACCCCTCATTACATCTACAAGTTTGTCGTGTGTAAGAGGCGATTTCCCCCTTTTTCCGACCTCGCGCGTTTTTAGCCTATTTGGGCTCTTAAAAATGTACGTAAAACACATTATTTTAATAAGGAAACATGTGTATAGGCGTTGATACATCATTATGTTTCGTCAAGGAGGATGGATTCATCCTTCCTGTCCGCCCCTTGGGCCCTATATGGCTTGTTAAGATCAGAAGAGATCTCCATTAGAAAATATTTGTAAGTCTACACCAAAGATCACTTTGGTACAAGTTTAAAACTGTATAAACAAGCATTAGAAGTTATAGAGGACTTTTATCACGCAATCGACATCCAATGATATCCAATTTAGAATATTTAATTACATCGTTGGTCAAGCTATATTAAAAAGTTATTATTTTTCGGATGCTAGGGGGTTCAGCCCCCTAGGTGCCCCCCCCCCCCCCCCCCCC
>JAEMON010000004.1:34308451-34320556 GCA_030264115.1 Lygus lineolaris
GCTATACTGCCCACCCAACTTGGCAGACGTTTTTTTCTTTGTTTCGGCCGATACTAGAGTAAATAAGTAAGTAAATAAAGTAAATAAAGAGTAGTAAGTAAATAAAGTAAATAATAGTTCACTATAGTAACCAAATAACATTATTTAGGAGGGATAATCCTCAACTCTGGGTTGCCAGTGACCCAGTGGGTATCGAAGGAAGGACTCTATTCTGCACCGCAAGTGGGAGAAGACAATTTGGGGATAAAGAACCTAAAGGTTCCTAAGTAGTTTCTCATGTGAAGTTGACAATAAATTCTGGCTTGGTTGTTCGTGGGAAACAAATTAGCACAAAAGGCTAATCTAAACAAGCTATACCTAACAGGAATACATCATCATTAACTCAAGGCATTCTATCCTCAGCTCCGCTCAGATAAAATTCCATTCTGCAAGACATCACACTTCTTCGAGAAAATCCCATCAAACTGCTCAAGGATGTGCAATCAATTGCGACCTTCACCCGATGTGGAGACCTAAAAGGTTTTTCGACTACAAAACCTACAGACACCCACTACAAAGCCCGATTCGCGTTTGCAATTCGTTTTCCGCTTCATGGGTTAACATGTTCGAAGCAACGCCTCCCGTGACCGATGGATTTGAGTGTCCTTATCCGCAAAGATGACCAGTTTTAGGAAGCTGTTACCTCGAAGCTGGAATTGCCTTGAATCTTGAGTTATAAAATTTGCCTACTTTGCGCCCTGCTTGAAACTGTGAAATTGAGGCCAATCGGAGGCACATAGATCGAAAAGCAAACATTGTTATTTTTTCGTGAAATTTCATGGAAAAATGACCAATCAAATGGAAAATTAACGTTCACCGTCACAAAATACCCTAAACCCTAAGATTCCGAATTAATGAATTTTGGGGATTCTAGCTATTTTCTGTGTTCAGCCCACCTTGATCAGCCCAATTTCATAAAATGTGTTGAATGAAAAATTGGAGGCGGCTGATAGGTCAGTAAGTTGTAAGAATTGAGATTTCACATAATTTCTTATCAAAGGTATTTATATTTTTCACCTAATCACCGTGATATTCGAAAGGAAAATGACTTTTACTCACGAACGCCGCCAAAAAAGTTTTCTGATTAAAAAATTCGAGCACGGGAGCGTTCAAAGATCAATTGTTTTTGAGAGACCGCAACTAATTGAGCGTCAGGTCGCACTATCGATTTGTGACTTTCTAGAACGTGACAAGGCGCGGCCAGATCCTTTCGTTTGATGGGTTGCATTGACGTAGAACCGCTCGGAAAAACTGCCGCTATGCCAATTAACTATACTAGTAGCCACATGAAGAAATTATCTACACCACGAAAAAGTCGTCCAGGCGAGAAATGAGAAATTACCATAACTATTGGAAGAGAGTTTTGCTAATTGCACGGAGTATTATGCAGATTTTAAGCTAACTGTGAAGGTATGAGTCCAGCAACCATGTGTGGACACACTTTCGTTTCTTCATTTCCGGGTGTGGAACGAGGAGAACATACTGCGCCCATGTTTCCATATCCGGAACTACTGAACCGGCTACAGAACAGAGCGTTCTCCATTTATAACCATAGCAGAGTGCGGCGTATTCTTACTACCATATTGAGCTCTTCCCATTCCAATTAATAAATATTGTTGAAGTCTGCTTACAACTGAATATCATTCGGCTCTCAAAATATCTCAACTTACAATCTGAAGGGAAAGTGCCGCTCGTGGTAAGAATACAATTATTGTTTGAGTACTTTACTGGAGATTCCGTTGTAACTAGCAAGTGGAGTACAGGTGGTGAGCGCTTTCGATGTAAGGATTTCATCATCTGGCCTTTGAGGGAGTACTTTTTTTCATCATCTGACCGTTGAGAGATTAGGTACTGATGAAGTCATACCGTCAAAGTACCTATTTATATGGACTATGTGAAGGGAGGAGAATAGATTGGAAAGGTACTCTCTAGACGGCCTGATGATGATGTCCTTACATCGAAAGCGCTCGCCACCTGTACTCCACTCTTGCTAGTTACAACGGAATATCCAGTAAGGTATGTAAACAAATATTGTAAACATCCTCAAAATTCTCAACCACACCGTTCATAAATATATTCTACATACCTATTATTATTTTTTTAAATTATGGTCATAATAAATTTCCTGAATTCCCACCTCAACCAAAACGAATGATGTCATAAGGACCGACAGCAAAAGGAACCAGAAGAAGTTTGCGGAATAATGTTGGAAGAGACCCTCTAGAAGACATGAACCTATCTAAGTGCGATTCAAATCAATTGATAAAAAATTAATTTATTTGTCGGAAATTCGAGGCATTCATGTTCAAAACATATCAAACTAAAGTTTCCTACAACATGGTGTCGACGGTTTAATTATTGTCCTACTTATCCTTCTCCAAACACGCTGGAGCAATTAAGACTACGAGAGTTCTGGCGCACCAGAATCGAACCCAGTAAACCCAGACTCATTTTCTTAAAAGAGCCAAAAAAGTATTTTTTTTTTTTAAGGGTGTCAAAGAATGTGTATGATGACACATGGTACTTCTACTACCTAAGCCAATAAAAAAGAGTCAAAAATCATTTTTCAAGATTTTCATCTTCTAAGTTTGCGTGGAAGACTGGGAGAGGAAGTTTTTTCGTTGTGGGTTGTGAGGAGGTTCGGGAGTCGGGAGTTCGTGAGAAGATGACGATCAATCCGGATCTTCATGTGCAAAAACCATATTATAGGTACCTAGGTATATACTATAATTAATTATAGGTATAATATACATATAGTATAGATATAATAGCATCTGCTCAGCTCACCATGGGCTCGAATGGCGGAACCGATAATTATAATATCAAGGTATACATAGTATTATAATAATAGTACCACAATCGGTTCCGCCATTCGAGCCCATGGTGAGCTGAGCAGATGCTCTCCTACATGCAACAGATACATGGTTTTACACTTACTATAAGTGGAAACTAAACATGAGTGAGAATACAGAAGATACTAACTTCTGTAATCTACAGGTACATTACCGAATGAGGTAGGTATTCATAGTCAGTATGTACTCGTACTCCACTCTTGACTCACCTGTAACAATAAAAAAAGATAGTTCAAGTAATTTTCCCACATAAGCACGTAGGTGTACTTAGTTCAAAATATTGCACTTACATATTCATTAGTAGGTACTCAAACCAGAGCCTAGGGAATACAGATCATGGTTACGATTACCTATACCATTAATTTAAGCACATCGGTATCTCAGTAACTCCGAGGGTCACAAACGTGAGTATGGATGAGAGTCTTACGTGTATAATGTGTATCTCAATGGAAAATTGTTCAGGGGTTCTATTCAAGGCTTCGAAGTGTGAGATGTGAGGTAGGAGCATTTTCCACTTCAAAGAAATACCGTCTTTATCTGAAAGACTGGTGGTTCGTTAATTATCGCACGCGCTGATCTATCACCGTTCCACAACACTGGCCAGTAGCCAGATTCCCCATACGTGATCTAGTTACTGTCAATAACCCATAATAATTGCAGCTTACTCACTCAGAAACATTACCAAAAAAAAAAAAAGGTATTACAGACAAAATGAGTGAATGAACCCCAATGGATGCGTCAATAAGAACGAACATTCTCATTTTATCCATAAACTCTTTTGGGTAATACATTGAAGAAAAAGAAGAATCAAAAGATCAAAACTTTATTTTCAGATAAATTTATCATTATCAGGTATCACGGCTGGACTAGGCCTATTGGAGGGCTAGGATGACGAGTAGTGAGAAAATAATGGTAATACCTAGTAGAGTTATTATAGTAAATAATCGTAGTTGGTAAAGAGTTGTAATAAATTACAACTCTTTACGCTGATTTGAAGAAGAAGTAACAGAAGAACCAAAAAAAAAAAAATCAGATGTAGCATAAAATCCACAACAACGCTCTGGAAGAAATCATAAATTTTGGAACATTCAGGAGTTGTAATAAATTATTGTCACATCTCTGAGGTAGGCGAAAACTGAAACAAATAATGATTTCACTGAAATTTCGAGGGCAGTTGGGAACCAACCAAAAGATGGAATTCAATTCTACTGGTAGACTGGTAGCACAACACATTCACGTACACGCCATATAACACGTCTAAACCAATGATATTTATATCATTAAGTCCAATCAATCATCCTACCAATTCCTGCTAAATCTCTATTACCTAGGTCAGTTTCTTTTAGTGTTAAAACTAACACTTCTCAATTGAATTAATTATCTTGAGACTTTCGGTCGATCGGGAAATGATGCCCGCATACGGATCCAAACATTTCCAAGGTGATTGGAGAGACTGTTGAAATGTGAAGAAATGCTCCCCATACTCGGCTCGAACTTACGAACTTCTGTTTTCGAGGACAATAACCTGGCAGCTAACCCCAGCTATCACATTCATTTATTCTGGTTCAACAACCCACGATGTTTTTTTTTTTTTTCTAGATAGGCACTAAAACTGGTCACAGCTCGGATCCTTACGAGATCGAATGTTCAATTATACAATGAAGTCCTCGAGTTCTATTTGGGACCGCCCGAGTTGATTAAATAGGTACTACTCCGATAAAAATCATACGTTCGGCTTGAGAAAGCGGGCTCAAGTGATTTACGCAACGTGGACGACTCAACGTGCTTCCTCGAGGCGTGTTTCTATTGCTTTGCCAGAGCGGCGGAAGCAGAGCGTGTCCCGTCCAGTATTGACGTATTTTATTTTCTCCAGTTATCGAACAAGACGTAGGTATGTAACGATAACTGGAGTGTTTAATTGGTATGTAGCATTGAGTAGGGGGGAATGGGGAAAAATCACTCCACTTTCCCTACAGTCAAAATTCCACGAACTTCTGTACCTACTTGAAACTTTCTTGGTGATCGTGATGGGAGGGTAAGTATTTTGTTAAAAAGATTATTTTAATTGCGTGCAATTTACAGGACGTCCCTTCGGGGAATCGAAAGAATACCCAGCAGCGAACATAAATTGTATAAAAGACGGCATAATCATTCATATCAAAATTTCCATGAAATTATGCAAAGCAGATGCCTACGGAATATATGTATTTACCCATTTATTTATTTAGTGTCTATTTATTTACCTTCCATATCCAATTTTCGAAATTGGGGAGACCTAGTGCTAATGCTCAACCAGAAACTGAGTTGATCAAAAACATGATGTTTAGAAATCTATGCATCACAGGGGACGTTCCTTTAGATAAGGATTAGAAAGCGAACTTCCATCCAGTGGCTAAAATGTTCAGTAAGTATGAAATGGAATCATTGGAATCCAGGGATTAATCTTCATTCATCGAAAATAAGCATGAAACTATTTCTGAGCGAATGCTTTTAGAATGGCGGCGCCGTGATATCTTCCACGAGATATACGTGAATTAATCAGCAATTCAAAATCCATAGTACCAAGAATAGACCATCTAAATTTCAAGGCTCATTCCAGCCAAATTCCAAGTAGTAAGACGTATTAGTGGGTAGGTACCTATAGCACCATAAATAGTGAAAATCGGGTAAGTATTGTTTCTGTATGAACTCCCTCCATTTCTCCCACCCAATACAATTTTTCGAAAATCTGGCGACGTACCTACTGCACAACGAGATCAATTCCGAACAAAATAAAGAAAACACGCAAATAGTAAGATAGCTAATATATATCGGGTACAGATGATTAAGCGTATATCAAAACACGAGCACTGATATCCAAGTACAGAATGAAGATGGGGCAACGGCAGACAAACACGGTTGACCCACCTTGTGATGTTCACACCGCTGATAGCTGGTCAATTACTCAGATCACCTGTGCCGACGAAGATGACTTTTACATAACCCATGCAGAAACACTCTTAACTAATGGAGCAACTTTGGATTAAACCGTGAAGCCAGAACGGTCAGCCGCGTATAAGAAAGCAGAAGCTATCATTTTCCCGTTACGGACTCGAGCGCAGTGAGACGAAACTAGTTTAATCTTCTTTCCCAATTTATATGAGTTTTGAAAACTGTCAGTTCGAGCTCTTGACCTGAATGTTACCCAGTTCTTTCGAAACTGATTTGTTTCCCAGCAACTACTGGATTTGTTTTTTTTTTTGTTTTTTTTCAATTTACGGTAGGTACATCTGTTCTGTGACGGGCTTACATCTCGTTAAATGAACTCAGTCTGAAATTGAACTTAGGTTGTTAGGCAACAGTTTGAGCCCCCAAATTCTTGACCTCCGTCCAAATAAAATCATCTTTCAAATGCCTATACATTTTTCAAGGTCGATTGACTTTCAGACTTGCTGGGGGAGGGAAAATACGAAATTTCTATTACCAATTGTTTATTTTTACAATGAAAAATTAAAATGTAAGCCAGAGGGGTTGTTTTAGGGAAGGAAATGGGGCAAACGGGATTTCTCCCAATTTCTGCCTCAGGTTACACAAAGATCATCATATTTCAGTTGATATTTTAGGTAAGCTTCAGTAATAGCGTTTATTTGTCAACAACCAACAATAAGTATAAGTGTTAGTTTATAGAATTGAAATTACTTAATTACTTTTGGATTTGTCTACCGTTGTCGCAGACTTCCCCACGCTGGATTTTGCAAACAAGTTATTTTAAATGGACAAATTTACATACGAGTATGATCCCTCGTTAGAGCACTAAAACTCTAGTTCTTCAGACACTGCTAATTTAAGTATATTATAGCAGGCAAATCATGACCGGAATAAATAAAGATATATTTTTTCAAGTGTTCAGAAATTTCTCTTCACGAAAACCTGATAACCAGAAATATTTCTCTTTGTTCTTTCAAACACTTTTATTCAATATATTACATACAAATACATTACGCACAGAAAGGATTATTTGAACATACTCCCCAGTGTTTGGGCAGAGGATTGGTTCTAATGTTGGTTCTCAACATTTTGAATGATTGGTATTTAGCAAGATGTCATACATTAGGTAAGTAGGTGGGTAGGGGGATATGTTGGGGGGATTCCAACATATTTATAATCCAACATAGACGATGATTTATTCTATAATAAGGGTACCTTCGCCCGATCTCATTACTAGAAGTCACCTACCTATACATCATTATGAGTATTGTAATTTTCTCTCCGACTCGCGTCACGTAAATATTGTTGACACGCAAAGCAATCCATATTTGCCAAACGCTTGAAACCTGATTCCACGATGGCATCGTTAAGCAAAACACCCATATTCGCAACTGTCTCATTTCAGTTGCAAAAAAAGGAGTTGTTTGGAATACCGGGAAGCCAGATGTGACAAATCTCACAGTCTTTCCCGCAATTCATAGTCTGAAAAATGAGAGGAGTGACTGAAATCTAAAACGACGATTCTGGACAACTGAGCACGTAGAACGGTGGAAAACAATATTTTTGCGAGTATTTACTTATCCTGAGTTGATATAGTCGTGTAACCATTTCAGTTATTAGTTTATGAATGTATCAATACATCCAAATGTACCATCCAATTGGACCATCAAAGACCCACCCCAACTGTCCTCCGAATTGTGATGATCGGATTGCAATGTCGGTTCAAAATCTACCTACTCTTCCTCCTTGAGTAGCGCCTTTTATTATGAAAACTAACCCTCATTAGCAGCAATGAGCGACCATTCAGCAATAGGTACGTAGCTACTGCATGGACGGTTCTTGGAAAGAATGCCTACATTGTACATTGATCTGCAAGTGACGTCGCGACGCGACGGGTGGGCGAGCATAGCAAGCGGGCTTTGATTATACGAGTAGATTGCAAAAATTAATTAGTTGCCATTCCTGTTCAAAACTCGCAACTCATTATATATACTTCACAACATCACAGTAATAATACAAATATCGAGCTGAATAGAAAATAAGAGAAAGCTGAGTAGAGGTCTATCAAGTTCTATGGAATACTAATTTATTGATGCAAAGGTAAAAGAATGAGGAGCGGAAGTTAGAAAGCTCGTTGGGCAAGTCTGGCTCCGCCTGAGGATGTCTTGGCGTTTCGATGTTTATATTCCTAAAAGTGAAAGTCAGTAAATGGTTTACCTACACTCTGATAGTTTCCTAATATTATTTGAAGTGACGAAGCGTTTAAGAGCCTGTTAGATGGGAACCTCTTTATACAACTCTGGATGCAAACATGAAAAATATTTCTGATCCGCTGATGTAAACTTTCGTGATCGACAGCCTGGCACTCCTGTAGAATAAAAATACACCAGCGAGGCGTGGAGCTTATGCTAACAGCTATTGCACGCTTGCTAATTCCTGAAATGATATCACCTCAAGGTTTAACAGAGTTATCCTCTTGAAGCCTTGGTGATGCTCAGCTCATTTGCGAGCGATGTTTACAAAAGTATGGCTTCCGAAAACGTTCCCTCGACTTGAAATAGCTAGTTGGACTTTTCATGGCATTAATATTAGCTCAGATTTAAACCTTCAGCACTAGACGAGGGATCTATGCAGGTAGATGCCAGATAAACCAGCTCGTGAGACGAACAAACTGTAGCGAGCAGTCATAATGAGTTTTCAAGGACGGACGTTGGACTAACATATTCCTAGTGTTCGGCCACCTGAAAAGCTGCAGTAGCAATGGCATTTATATTGGCATCATTACCTTTGTTAAGAAGAAAAAGAAGAAAACTAACTTACGCGACCCTAAAATGTTTAAAAATGTGTAAATGCGAAAAATGTGTCACCTTACAAGGCATCCTAGTTTCAATTTTCCAGGTAACACACACGAGACACAACGTCAAAGATGTCTTCCTCATTTAAGCTCATGTTTCTACTCCTTTTGCTCTCAAGTACTTCCAGATACTCTCTTATTATCAAACAACCTTCTCCTAATCAACCTGGCATAGTATTTATCCCTGTCTTCAAAAGTTCGGAATAGTCCCTCCACACTGTGATTGCAGCCCCTATAATACATTATATCAGCCAAAAGTAATGCACTTTTATAAACCTTCAAAAATTAGGTACTGAATTAATCTTTTTTTATGGATTTCTTATTTTGAAACGGGGTTTTATTATATGCGTTATAAGCCACATTTCAAAAGACTCAATAATGAATCGATTGAAGAGAGCAAATACGAGGCGAAAAAGACAGCCCTGGATTGCCTAACCGTAACTATCCTATGAATATAACGGAGTGTCCAGGTTCAACTAGGAGTTAAAGGCTAAGTGCCCTGTGGTAGAGAAGAGCTTTCTGATCCTTTAACCCAAAAAACGTAGGCAGGAGGAGGCAAGAGAAGAAAACGAAAACGTTTTGAGGTCCCTTCAGTCTTGACAAAACCTCGTTTGAAGTGGACCGTCCAGATAATGAGGTGATGACTGCTCATGGTCGAGCTAACAACCGTTTTGTGGTACGGTTACTCACCTTGTGGGGCATCCTAGTTTACCTGGTAACCCTCACGAGGCACAACGATACGTACCTACACGATATGGACTTATTAAAGAAGAAGCAGCAAATGAAAAACATCCGCGGGCAGTTTTCACATCAACCACATACAAGCTATTTCAATCTCGTAAAGAAAAACCTAAAAATTATGATCTAGGGATACAATTCTCATCTTCGTTAATGGGAAGAAAAAATATAGTAATCAGGTACTAAATATTTGACTCATGACAATCCAAAGGCTCCTAGGGCCCATCTTAAACTAAACATAAATCTACACTAAAGAAACTACAGTTGCTGATGGTCAACTTAGTTTTATACAGAATAAGAATTTGTATTACAGAATACGAGGAATGATGATGTAGGTTTTCTCAATAAATATGGTAAATTTTTATGAGGTAGCTTCAGTAACGAGGTAGTTAAAAGTACTCAAGGATACAGCATTAACAATTTTTTACTATGGTCCCTAGAATTGTCAGTTTCTTAAGATACAGGTTTTACTGTATCTGTACACAACTTTCCCAATTACCTGCTAATACGTTGGGATTCTTGAAAATCCTTGACTCATATGCCCAAAAGTGAATTGCATCGAAACGAGTTTTAATCATTGTCTGCATTAGGTTTGACCTCGATTGCCTTTCGCTTAGCAGACCAAGTGTGCAATTAATATATGTTCGGAGTGGGTTGAGTGAGCTGAACTCACGTTCCACGACTCCATTCTGACCCAATCTCTCTGACCCCAATGTTTTCCGAATTGCGACTTCTTGAAACGATGATGTACGGTCTACCAATTTGAGGTGATTCTTTTAAACTGCTGATATCCTCACCTTGTAGTTTCCCAATCATCTTTCTGAATTACTCGTCCTTATAATAAGAAAAATTTCAGGCACAAACATCCCAACATGTGAGTGAGAGGGTTCGTTAGGTACATATACATATATAAATCAAATCAAATCAAATCATATATATTTCTGCATATAATACATTAGTACTCGCAGTCGTCAAATATGTGGAGCAATAATTTATAACAATAAAGGAATAAAAAATACTTAAATTAGTTAAAAATATAAAACCAATCAAGGAAATTTAAATTTCAAGTATTCTTCAATCGAGTAACAGGCTTGGCAGGTCAGCAGGCTAACAACGGCTCTCTTGAAGGACAGTGGATCCAGAGACTTAACTTCGCCAGGGAGTTTGTTGTACAATTTTTTGGCCCAATAATTTTCTGAATCTTGGAATATATAATAATGAAATGTGACGTGATATGTAGGTACTAGGTAGACGTCACAACCAACGGTTAAAAATAGTCTTTAGAGGAAGGTCCTATCTTATTATTAAAGCCTTCGTTTGCTATAGGTAATAGTTCATAAAAATAATATGCCGCTGGATGCTCGACCAAGCCGAAAGTACCCAACTTAGGTAGGTACTTATTCATAATTTGCAAGTAAAATGAGTAGATAACCTCGTACTGCAGTTGTGTCCAGTGAATCTATGTAACATTCCTGTACTGACTGTAACTCCAAGGGGTCAAATTTCGAAGAATAAGGGTCAGCAAAAACCGAGTTTTTTGAGGGTTTTTTTATGTGGATCACCCACCAAACCGGCTAAAATGATTCTTTGAAAATTCGTTCATCAACTCATGCTGCATGACTGGAAGAGGATGGATGAGGGCTTGGGGAGAGTTGGACAAACAACTTCATTACACGCGACTGAGATGCCAACTCACAGTCGCAGCGTGTGGTTTGCGGTCTGCGAAAACCATTTCCTGTCTCCTTCCTATGAGAACCACGTAGTTACGCCTCATCACTAACTAAAGCGAGATTTGGTGGTACAGCTTGAGACTACGACGAAGCGTAAGAGCGACAGAGAACTGACGAGTGATAGTTGTGTGTTTGTTGCAATAACAACTATGATTGGTCATGCGATTGGCAGTAATTTTGTCTTTTCACCGGAAGGAATAAGAAACAATAGAATGTCGTCTCTAGCCCTGTTATTGGAGTGATATAACTTTTTATACGGCTCCGGTTGCAAGCCTAATTTCCTACGAGGGGTGTATCAAGTTGGTTTCTGATTTTCAAATCTGTTGAGAAAATCGCCAGCGTATCAATGAGATTTTAAGGTCACTGTAAAAATTCCACGCCTAGAAGAAGAAGAAGAAGAAGAAGAAAAAGAGTAAGAGAACACGATTCATGGACAATAAGGGTAACATTTTTAGAATAACATATGATAATATATTATCGGTTGCACAATATATTATCGGTTTTACATTCAAATTTCTTCAAGGTTGTTTGAGTAGGTACTAACAAAAAATTATGTAGGTGCATTATGTCCTCATCAGCTCACTCGCACATTGCCCCGAGAACATCCCCAATTGAATTCCCTGACAAGTTCAAACCTATAATAGTGGTACAGCCACAAGATGAAATCTTGCCATCTCATTCATGCTATCAACATTCAACAGCTAAATTACTCACGCGACCACAGTGACTACCCAGGAACCGAGACAGACGTACCTGAACTCTCCTAATACACAGGAATACTCCCGAAAAATCCAAGTCCCGGCTGCAACTCCCCAACTAAGAACCTTGACAGCCACAAGAGAACATACAGAGGACGTTTTGGGCTCTCATGTTCAACATGTCCATGTTGCAATGTTAGATCCAACTCATACTACCGTAAAACGGT
>JAEMON010000004.1:34363371-34377911 GCA_030264115.1 Lygus lineolaris
TTCCAAAGGTTCATTATTGAAAATAATAAACCAAAAACCAATTTGTCCTCTGAAATCAAAATTTCCACTCAAAGCTTTCTGAACAATTTTGGTTCCGTCTGTCTGATTATGGTCAACTCCTTGTCCCAGGCATGCATATACGAAATTATGGTCGGGGTAGCCTCTAGAACGAACCCCTGTTAATTTCATCGCCGTCGGATCACTACCAGCGCATACGCACAAACGTGAATTTCCTGAAATTACAGTATTGCAGTTCGTAATTGAACGCTTCCACTCGAATTTGGAGAGAAGGCTGGCTCCAAGACGATTGTCTATCAATTTTGAAGCATTGGGGAATCCCGGTGTGTCGGAATTTAGCATTTTCAACTTCAAATTCGGATTTAGCACTCTTGAAAACCCTATCGATCCAATTTTCAGCTCAAAATGTTCATTAGGTTTGCTATAAAACGCGTGAGAAGATCAAGCGTGACTTGATCTGCTCAGAAGAGCGGAGGGTACCCTCCAGGCGAGTGACGTCATCTGTATATTTTTTACGGCACTCGTTTCTGCTCACTTCCAATCATCGAATACCCCACATATAGCATCTTTTCGGAAAGCTCTCACTGAAATCTTTCAGTTTGACGAATAAAATGGAACAGGCGGAATATTGGATCAGTAACAGCTACCTATTGACTCTGTCTTTCACTGACGTCTTAGAGAACAGCATACCTAGGTATTGCCACTAACGCCCAATTTATCAACGTCTAACATTATTAGATAACCTGCTTAGATGAGTAGATACCCCCAAACCATCGGTAGGAAGAACACAATTTGCTGTACCAAATTGTACACCATCCTAGGTGGAACAGAAGAGAAGTTAGCTTCCACGCTCAACCAGAGCCTCTCAATTTTTATAATTTTTTTTTGATTTCGTGTATGTCTGTGTTTCCGCAAATCCTTGCCAAACCCATAAATTCCATAATTTTTATCAGATTTTGGTAACATTTTCAGGGATAACCCGTATACCTTTCATCGCCCGCGAATCGATGGTAGCCTCTGCTTATGCGCAAACATGAAATCCCCCAAATTTCAATTCCTCGATAAGTACTTAATGGTACGATTTCGCTGGAATTCGGAAGATAGTTTATGATTGAACGTTAAGATTATGGAGTTTACATTATTATTATGTTTGATTTTCACCTGCTTCTTTGTTTAGGTATTTTATGAAAATTGCGTTATCAATAAAACAGTCAGTTGCTGAAAGTTACTCGAATTGCATTTTACGTTCGCGAACTTACATTTCGTAAGGAGTCGGAAAACAACCTTCTAAAAGAAGATGAATACGAATTTCATCGCCATCGGATCAATCAATGAATCGATCGACTCATCATCTGCTCAATTGAGTGGTATGTTGTTGTGTGATCTGCTACCTTTACTAATGAATTGACCGAGAAAGGTTTTTTCTAGAAGATGCGATGATCAGGTGGTCGATTTATGCAGAAAGTAGAGTCTCAGCATAACAGCTTATAGATTATTCTATCACATTCTTCGTGCGCAATACCTATACTACAATGTCTTGATAACTCATACAGTTCTATGCAAAACAATTCGATTATGATATTCGACAAAAAGGTTGACTCATGAAGAGGTCATATGAATATCCCTGATTTGATTATATGAGTATACAGATAAAGTTTATTACAGATTCAAGAGAGGTGAGCTACGAAATAACATTGATGGGAACCAGTAGGTAGGGAATCCTTGCCCCCCAAACGAACTGAATTCCGGAGGTTTGCGGTTGCTTGTAATTCAGACAGGCGGATTCCACACCAGTTTCATACCTACCAAAAAAAACTGGACTCCCCACGTGGAGAAATTATTAAAATAGGTTTGGGGAACGGGCCACTTTTCGACTAATTTATTCAAAACTTTCTTGAAAGATGGAAAGTTTCTTGGACGGAACTGAAACCTTCACAATATTCGTTCATTTGCCGAGACTTCTTAGCAAATCGTTGAGAAAAATGGATATCTTACAGTGGGTCCAAAAATATTGGTACCTAAGCTAATTTGTTAACTTCTATACAAAACCCGATTTCTCACCACCTAATGATCCAATTTTGCTCGGGTGGCAGGGCCCCATGAATCTTTTTCTTGCTCGTACAGGCTACACTGCGCATGAACCAACATGGAATGCAGCAAAAAACGCTGCAAATTATTACACAACGGTTTATTATTCTCTTTATATAGATCGCTTATCTGCTAAGATCCTATTGGTATAAAATACCTAACTACCTTAAATATATCAGTAAAAAAATTCAGAAATTAAAGAAATTCAGTAACCTATAAGGAAGCGTTTGGACAGCTGATCTTTGAACGGATTTGGCCTACTCGCCGGAAGATTTACAATTCACACTCCGATTTTCTGCACTATGCCACCGGAAACACCAAGAAATCTTGAAGTGCTATTAGGAAACTCGTCGACTCATCTAAACAATCTCTTTAGCAAACTTGAAACATTATCCGTGTTCTACAAATTGTAAAATGTGATGTTTAAGAATATACAATGTATTTGGCGTCCATGACCACAAAATGGTTGAATGCGCCTATAATAAAGAAGAAAAAAATTCACACTCGTGTTTCTGCTCTTCTTCCGTTTAACCCTTAATTCCTTACAGGGAGTGTAACTGGTAACCAAGTTAACCAAGCAAAGTGCCGCGGACGGACGGATTTTTTTAAATTCGATTTTTGGATTCTACGTCTTGAAACGTCATCAATCAAATTTTGAGGGGTTGTCAAAAATAAAATAAAATCTCGTGCTCGATTCCAAAGGTTTATTATTGAAAATAATAAACCAATAGGTATCGATTTTTCACGATTACTGCTAGATTGGGACTGGCTCACAGTAGTTATGCCTTCTTTGAAATAATCTATACAAATAACGTTAAATAATGTTAAGGTTACGAAGAAACCTATGTGCCATAATCACTCGGTGTAATTTTATTCTTACTGTTTTCTACAACCCCTCGTTGCACATCCACGTCCTAATCATAAGGAAGATTTTTGTTAGGTACATCTATGAAGGTTGAATATCAGTTGAATTGGGTACGGATGTCGCAAACCTCACAATCCTGCAAAAAGTTCACATATTTATGTCCGAGAGTCGTAAGTAGGTATCTCATTTCATGGTAGGTATACATTTAGAGTACATATTACGTCGTTATGGTGAAATACCGTATGTAGTTTTGTGAAAAGTTCCTGTAGTATGTATGAGGTTCACCGACAATTAGGGAGTGTAATCTACCTCTAGCTCTTCCCTGGGGAACATGTTGATGAAGTCAGATGTTCAGATGTCACCGCCCTTGCACCGGAGCTAACGACCGTCCTAACGACGTATGATGGATATTAGGTAGGTCGTAGGTGAGTACTTTGTGATTTCCTGGTGAATGGTGACGTTGATGAAAAGCAGTCAGAGGACTTGATGAGCCTTATGAGAAGGGTAAAGTTCCTAACGTTAGGCAGGTGAACTCGTCAGACAGGAGGCACTAACTTCTAAGTTAGACACTACGGGTGAGACACTTCTGAGGAGCCAGTTAACGGATAGTGACCAGCTAGACAACTGGTATTTTTTTTTAAATTTATTTTGGTCCCTGTAACTAGGTAAAGTGCCTCGAACGGCTTACACTGATTCTACGTATCTTATTGATGAGTATACATCAAATTTGAGAGGGGGGGGAATCGCAAATTTGTATTCTTTCTCAATGCTATAACTAATACCAAAATGACAGCCAAAAAACACAGCTTAAGGAAGTAAACCTAGAGGAATCCGGTCCGGTGTTTTATCAAATTGCTCATGCATAATACATGTAACGTAGATACCTACAACCATCTTTCTGAACATTGGGTATAATATATATCGATACGCTGGGGAGGGTGGCTCTGGAGGATGGTGACAACGTGAGGCTGAGGTCAGGAACGTGAAAGAAAGTGGTTATGGAACAGAATTAAGTGAAATTCGGTGTTATTTAAAACAGTCAGTATATTTCTTACAGAAAGATTTTTTAAACTGTAAGATTCTCGACCTGGTACATTCACTCTATAGAACTCACATTTATCGACTTACAACATGAAAAAACCAGCACTTAGGACTTACTAAAGAGGAGAAGGGTACTTTCCAGTGCGTATCCTATGGTATCTGAATGGTCGGCAAAGGGAGAGGACGGTGGGACAAGAAATTAAGCAGCCATTAAGGCAAAGAGCGGAAAAAGAGCTTCGTCTTAGTATCCATGGATGTCAAGTGTCGATACTTTTAACCATAGCCAAAGTTAGTCTTTTCATAGTATCCTCAAGACTCCCTTTTTGGATCAAGGCAATGCCTAGAGGTGAATAGCTGTAGTATAATAATTATTACACTACACTGTGCCGCTGGTCGTCAGGTAACAAAAGCCTATATTGAGCAGTGGTACCGACTGTTAGGTGCCTCCTTTACAGTACCTACCTACAACAATTATTGTCGCAGGGTAGATTACCCGTCTGTTCCCTGTGAGGCTCAGCCTCAAATCATCCACCCTTGGTGAGTTCTGAAACTTTTTTTGCATGCCGATTGTGTACTTCACTTTCACTTCGGGACAAGCAAGGAAGGAAAAAGTCCAGTCATGCAGCATGAGTTGATGAGCGAATTTTCAAAGAATCATTTTAACCGATTTACTGGGTAATTCTTACAGGAAATTTCACGCAAATTCCGAATATACCATTATGTTCCTATGTTTAAGACGGTAATTGACACCCAAGACATCAGATAACACGTTTTCTAGCGATTTTTGACTCTGAAATTTCAAAATTTGACCCATTGGAGTACTCCTAAAATTCTGGCCAACGAACTCATGCTTTCTTTTGATATTATTGACATTTTGAATATTTTTTTGGATTTTTTCTCGATTCCAGGGTCAGATGTCGTCTTGAGTGACATACATTTTTTCAATTTTTTCATTACTAAAATTTACCAAAGGCCTCAAAGAACTCGTTTTCTAGCGATTTTTGACTCTGAAATTTCAAAATTAGAGCCCTTGGAGTACTCCTAAAATTCTGGCAAACGAACTCATGCTTTCTTTTGATATTATTGACATTTTGAAATTTTTTTTGGTTTTTCATCTCGATACAGGGTCAGATATCGTCTGGAGTGACATAATTTTTTTTAAATTTTGCATTACTAAAATTTACCGAAGACCTCAAAGAGCCCGTTTTCTAACGATTTTTGACTCTTATATTTCAAAATTTGAGCCCTTGGCGTACTCCAAAAATTCTGGCTAACGAACTCATCCTTTCTTTTGATATCATTGACATTTTGAAATTTTTTTGGATTTTTTATCTCGATTCCAGGGTCAGATGTCGTCTTGAGTGACATACATTTTTTAAAATCTTGCATTACTAAAATTTACCGAAGACCTCAAAGAGCACGTTTTCTAGCGATTTTTGACTCTAAAATTTCTAAATTTGAGCCCTTGACGTACTCCAAAATTTCTGGCCAACGAACTCATCCTTTCTTTCGATATTATTGACATTTTGAATTTTTTGTTTTTTGTTTTTTATCTCGATTCCAGGGTCAGATATCGTCTGGAGTGACATAATTTTTTTTAAATTTTGCATTACTAACATTTTGAGGCCATTGGAATAGCTGAATTTTCTTCGAAAATCCGCATAATGCAGACAGGGCCATCCTGGAGTGGCGAGTCCTGTTCGCTCACTTCTCCAGTCAGTTTGTTCGATAGCCTTGAAATGAGAAACTCGTAAAGTGACCTGGACACGTAGAAACTGCTAGAGTCCAGAGGAGGGGAGATCGGCATTCCACTTGGCCCTCCAGTCCTCCACCCCTCGCTAGCCGATCGGCCCTCAGCCAGCCGATTGGCCCACCTTCTTTCTCCTTAGGCCTAAACTCCTCCGGCTCCAGCTGGGTTTTGATGGATGAGATCCCGAGAACTAGGCAATAGTCGAGGCCCGAGGAGAAGGAGCGAGGACACGCTCTCAAAAGAAGTTGAGCCACCCTCTTGCTTCTGAGGTTTGGACGAAACGAAAGGCCTCTTCTTCCACCTCACCATACCAAAGCAGTAGAAGTACGAATGCAGGGTGGACCGATCTACGTTGCAAGGGGGACCAATCTTTGGCGCAGTGGCGTCAAATGGGGATTTTAGGCAAAAGTCTAGTCTCCAACTCTTTTTACAAGAAATTTGCAATCAAAACCCGAAATCAGTCAATACTATTTTTTACAAAGGCTATCGGTCAGAACTAGTTCTGCCTAGTCAGAACTAGGTATATAGTTTTTTTCTGATTTCGGGTTTTGACTGCAACTTTATAGTATTTTAATTTAGTAGTCATACGTGACCTTACAAACAATCATTTCTTATTCTATTTACCTAAATCGGTTACCTACCACAAGGTTTTGCCAAATCAATTCAGCTGATCTGTAAGCTCAATTTTTGACTCAACTGATCTGGGAGGTGAATTTTTGAATAAGCTCATTTGGGAAGACAACTTGTGTATCAGATGATCTATGAGCTAAATTTTCTACTAAACTGAGCTAGAAGCTCAATTTTTGTGTTACCTGATCTGTGAGATCAATTTTCGACTTAACTGAGCTAGAAGCTCAAATGTTGAGTGTTCATTTTAGGAATCTGCGTTAAATATTTGTTATATAGAAAAAATACTGTACATAATAATTTTGTTCATTTTAGAAAATTTCGTTTTGCAATTTACGAGAGATTTGGAAACAAAGTTGATCAACATTTTCAACGATTGAGCTGTGATTTTGGTTCTTAGGTGATGATTCCAAAAAATGAAAAGAGGACACGCAGATGTCGCGAATACGGTCAAAAGTTTAAAAAATTGTGTTAAAGTGATAAATTTTTCAGGTCGAAGACGCATTTTTTGGCACTTGGAGCTTGTGCTGTGCCTATCAGTGCTAAGGTCCTATATATTCATCAGCTTGAAATTCCATACATAAGACCTAAAAATTTGTAGGTACAGATGATTTTTTTGGAACCATTCAGTATCATAATATGCAATATACTGTACTGTATTACCTGTAGTACTGCATTCCATAATAATGTCTCCAGGAAGATCAAACCCAATTCACCACACGTCTTTTGTCGATCTCTGCGGTTTCTTCCATAGCGGAGATTACGTGCTGAGAAAAAGCCAACCGCCCCCACTGAGTCGCTGCCCCCGTGCAACGACAGGCGAACCGTTGATACCGACCGTTCTGAAAAGCTGCCAATAGACCCTCTCAGTGACCAATCTCGTTATGTCAGTGGGCGCCGAAATTCGAGACGCACGGCTCATGCATTACATAAGACCGAGGTTCCTTGTTGAAACGCTACCTAGAGTAACGACCATTGATAGAATATTGCATTTCGCCATCACGTTTTGTCGATTCGTTGATTGTATTTAGCTTTCGATTAATTTTGTCAGCATATATAAACGTAGAAAGATCATAAATCCATGCTTAGATGAGAGGTTGTTAATCCACCCAAGTAAGTTACTCGGTATGGACTGTGCAACCAAGTTTCTTTTTACAAGTTACATCTTTAGTACCTACCTGTACAAGTTGGAAAATATATTATTGTAATAGCAGCAATTGTGGTGTTGTATAACATCTTGATTCATAAATCCAATCTATCCCTCCTATGGTAAAAAAGTCCCATTCATAAAGCATGAGTTGATGAACGAATTTTCAAAGAATAATTTTAACCGATTTTGTGGGTGATTCTTATAGGAAATTTCACGCTGATTCCGAATATACCATATGTTCCTATGTTTAAGATGATAATTCACACCAAAAACCTCAAACAACGCGTTCTTAGCGATTTTTGACTCTACATTTTCGAAATTTGAACCCCTGTAGAACTCCAAAAATTCTGGCGATCGAAATTAACCTTTCTTTTGATATTGAGTCAGATATCGTCTGGAATGACACATATATAAAAATATATAGGTACCTATATATACTTATAAAAAAGTGTTAAATTTCAGGAATTGTTTTAGAATGTTCTGAAACGGATTTTAATGAAGACAATTTTCAAAAATTTGCATTATTTACATTTTGAAGCCATTGCAATGGCTTCATTTTCTTCGAAAATTCGCTAAGATGATCACGAATCATCTGTAGGCTTTTAGGCTACCGGATATATACTTATGTGCTATGTTGTTGCCAAACCAAGATCGAGACTGCAGTTAGAATCTTGGCAAACTAATTGTTCGTGTACCTCATGAAAGAATCCATCGTAACCAGCAAGTAGAGTGAATGTGGCAACAGCTTTCGACAGAGAGACTAGGCTCTCGGCTGCCTGATGATGATGTTTCTAAAAGCCGAGCCCCCTGCTCCACTCGACTTGCTAGTTACGACGGATTCTCCCGCAAGGAACTCGAACAATCATTGAATTATCATTGCAGAATTTCATCCCTTTAGATTGGCAAAACACGATCGAGACTGCAGTTGGAACCTTGTAAATATTAATTAAAGGATTAGGTTAAAGGTAAGGCTTTAATTTACTAAAGGTTGAGGCTACAGTTAAAACCTCGTCAACTGAGTTTGATGAGGCTGCAGATCGAAACTTCACAAATCATCGGATCGTAGGTACTATAAGTACATTATAATAAATTTATGGAAGATGGCGAGTTTGCATCATTTTAGCGAATTTTCGAAGAATATGAAGACATTGCAATGGCTTCAAAATTTTTGTAATGCAAATTTTTGAAAATTTTCTTCATGGAAATCCGTTTTAGACCATTCTAAAACGATTCCTGAAATTTAACACTTTTTTATATGTACATATATTTTATATGTTTATATAGTATGTGTCATTCCAGACGATATCTGACCGAGGAATCGAGCTAAAAACTGAAAAAATTTCAAAATGTCAATGATATCAAAAGAAAGGTAAGTTCGTATATGCCAGAATTTCTGGAGTACTACAAGGGTTCAAATTTTGAAAATGTAGAGTCAAAAATCGCTGAAAAACTCGGCGCTCCGCTCCGCGCCTCGCCAGGGGGCGAGCCCCCTGGACCCCCGGTTACCTCTATTTACATACTTCGGACGAAGTTATTGAAACACAGAATGTTTCACATAAACCCCTCTTCAATCTTCAATTTTCGACTCAGCTGATCTGAGAGCTCCATTTTCGACTCAGCTGATCTGAGAGCTCCATTTTCGACTCAGCTGATCTGAGAGCTCCATTTTCGACTTTTCGGTTAGTTAGTCCAAGGCTAAAACACATTCTGTGTTAAAACGCGTTTTTTTAGGTTTTCGGTGTAAATTACCATCTTAAACATAGGAACATAATAATATTATGTTCCTATGTTTAAGATGGTAATTTACACCGAAAACCTAAAAAAATAGGTTTCCATATGAAATTTCCTATAAGAATCACCCACCAAATCGGTTAAAATCATTCTTTGAAAATTCGCTCATCTACTCATGCTGCATGAATGGAACTTTTATGATAACATTTGTACATGTGAAAGTTCTGACAGTTATGAATTTAAACTCATAGAAGTTTGGGAATTTCGGAGTCCCCTCCCCTCTCAAACCCAATATTGTTGGTGCAACAGCCCTGGTCAAATCCCGCTCAAATTTTCTTGATTAGTAAGTCCAAGGATAGTCTCCTAAGAATATTAAAACGGATACGTAAGACGCGGTGTTGTCGGCCAGGAAACGAGAGAGGCGTGCGAGTGCGAGAGGCCAGCCTGCGGTTGAGGCCTTTCGAGCGAAATTCGCTTTTTGAGGTCAGTTTGGCGGCAAACGGGATTTGCATGTTTGTCTACCGGAAGCCATTTGGCGAAGTTTCTTTGCGTTATGAAGTTCTTCATTCGAGGCAGCACCCAAAGCTGATTTCACGAGAAACACACGAAACACGCATTTAACGAAAGCCGAAATTTCTCCTATTCGTTTGGACCTCGGACAGATAAAGACAATTCTCAAGATCTCACAAGTTGAGACTATTTGGAAAGGGGGGGGGGGGGGGGGGGGGGACTACCCACTTAGCTAGGTAAGTACCTAACTCCATAGCGCTGGTTAACTAATTTGGCTATAATAATAGGTCGGTAAGCATACTTCTAGCATCACTTGAATCTAAATGAAAATTAATCTAAATAATCTAAATGAATCTAAATATAAATTATAATATTGTATCTATTAAGCAAACATCCGTATTGTAAACGGAAGGGATTCTTCCAAAAAAAAATTCCAAAAATAGTTTCAAAAAAAAATTGACAATACAGAACATTCCAGCATTATCTGTTCATTTTTAAAAGATTTTGAGCAAATTTCTGGCCCTTACAGTGATGTGTCCACCATTAATAATACACTACCTAGCATTTTGGCCTGTTAGGTATGACCTATCGGTATGACTTATCGTACGAAGTTTCAAAAAAAAACAATAGACGATACAGAACTTTCCAGCATTGTCTGGTCATTTTTTAAAGATTTTGAGCAATTTCTGGTCCTTACAATGATGTGTCATTGACCATTAATAATACACTAGTATTTTTGCCTGTTAACACATCATCCTTGTTCTTCAATACATAGGACGTATCCACTGCAGCGCTCGAGAGACATATTATGAATACATTAATATATATATCAGAATTGTTTCGAGTTTTTTTAATTTTTTTTATTGGAGAATGGTTTTAGATACAACTCATTTTTTTTTTTTTTTTTGCTTAACCCTAGAACGGTACACTACGTAATTTTTACGTGTGGGTGGGGAAATTCTGCCTCCCCGCCCCTCCTTATTGCCTGAGCCCACCCTACTCTCACCAGTGCCTTGGGAAACTAGTAGTGATGATGCGCGAAACTGGAAAAGGTGTCCTGGGATGAATTAGACCACGTGACTGCCTACCACGATCCCACCAAAGCCTACCACGTCATTAATACGTAGTGTACTAATAAACGTAAATTTTTCGTAACTTGGTCATGCCTACAAGGTAGTGAAAAGTTCCATTCATGCAGCATGAGTTAATGAACGAATTTTCAAAGAATAATTGTAACCGTTTTGGTGTGTGATTCTTATAGGAAATTTCACGCCGAATCCGAATATACCATTTGTTTCGATGTAAACCAATTTCTTCGAAGTGTAGCTCCAAAGCGTCATTTTTACGTAGTGTACCAACAACAGACCAGTTATGAAGTGTACCGTTCTAGGGTTAAAAACGGTTAACGTCGATCCAGGGATCAGCGTGAAATTTCTTATAAGACCACAAAGTAAGATATCGTTACGTTTGGCCCTCCCTGTAACTATAGAATAAAGCTGCTACAGAAATTTCAGATTTCCAGATCGATTTTTCGAGAAAATACCAGAAAAAATAGGAGAAAAAACGTTAGCGCTTTTTTGACCTTCTCTACAAAATGGCTCGAGGAATTCTGATGAAATTCCTAATGAGTTACTCTTTTAGTAAAAAAGGTAAAAATGAAGCTATTGCAATGGCTTCAAAATTTTAGTTGTCAAAATTTTGAAAATTTTGAGTCAAAAATCGCTTAAAAAAAACGTGTTTTTTGTATACATTACTATCTTAAACAAAGGAACATTATGGTATATTCGGAATCAGCGTGATATCAGAATCACACACCAAATCGGTTAAAATTATTCTTCGAAAATTCGCTCATCAACTCATGCTGCATGAGTGGAACTTTTTATAGGTACCCCTGATCTCCAGGAAAATACTTTGCAGAAGCAAGAAAATAACAAAAAACACACCCCGAAAATGGTAGGTTGGTATTGTTTCTATACAAGTTACACTGACCTGTAAGTAGGTAGGTAAAGGTAACCTTTTTCTATAGGAAGGTACGCCTTTGCAGTGTTCATGTTTTCGCAATGATGCTTCGTTATGTCCTTCTAGAAGATCGTTGCGTGCACGCGGTACATTGCGCTTCTCTTTCTCTCTGCCTTACAAGAGGAAATCGAATAGCCCCACATTCGGCTCAGCCTGGATAACTAGTTCGCCGTGTCCTCGAGTGAAACCCCACGAACCAATTAAGGCAGCCAGTGAAAACTACCGGACTTTGAGCTTCGAGCCTTTGTACGCAAAACCATCACTGTGTACTGTCACAGTCTGCTACAGTCACGTCACTGTCATGCGTTGGTATTCAACTCCAAACTCCCTCGAAGGACGTCCTCCGATCGTAGAAAGTTGCGAAGGACCTGGCCTCAGGTGAATTACTGTCCACTCGGTGTTTGCTTATTTTTTTCTCCAACTTGGAGTCTTTCTGAGGGACGTTTTACAAAAAGGAAAACCTTGGAAGAAAATGATTCGGTAAATATTCGGACCTAACCATTTACTTTCCCATCAATTTTCGAAATCGAGTCGAGGATTTCTGCGAACGTCTCAGTACATACCTACTGACCGCAAAATAACGTATTTTGTTAGGATGTCACTCAGGTATCAGCATGAGACGTCCTAATGTTTTTGATCCTTGTTTGAAGAGGACAACAGAAAGCTAAGAGAAGAGGAATCCGGGATGGAGCGGGAGGTTAAATTAATGCAGAAAAAGTCCCATTCATGCAGCATGAGTTGATGAGCGAATTTTCAAAGAATGATCTTAACCGTTTTGGTGAGTGATTCTTATAGGAAATTTCACGCTGATTCCGAATATACCATATTGATGTTCCTATGTTTAAGATGGAAATTTACACCAAGCACCTCAAAAAACACGTTTTTTGGCGATTTTTGAAACTAAATTTTCAAAATTTGACCTCTTGGAGTACTCCAAAAATTCTGGCTAACGAACTCATCCCTACTTTTGATATTATTGACATTTTAAAAAATTTTTGGATTTTTTATCTCGATTCCTTGGGCAGATATCGTCTGGAGTGACACACACACACACATATATATAAAAGTGTTAAATTTCAGGAATCGTTTTAGAATGGTCTGGAACGGATTTCCATGAAGGAAATTTTCAAAAGTTTGCATTATTTACATTTTGAAGCCATTGCAATAGCTTCATTTTCTTAAAAAATTCGTTAACAACGTGCGTTTTCCGACAAAACATTGCTTGCGCTGCTTAACCAATTGGTTAATCTAACCAATTTGCGTAGGTCCCTACAAGTAGGTCCTATGTGTTGTTTTCCACTTGACTAAACTCGGACATATGTCTAGTTGTTCACTACGTCGCACGATGGCCCGGAACGGGATTTTAACGCGAAAAAAGTAGAATTTTCAACTTTATCGAAATCGATTGGACCTAATCATTATAGTTAGAATCCCAAGGAACTTGGCACGATAGTAGGAGAGATCAAATATTAGTTCATATTCGACAATTTCACCTTTGAACTGAAGAACTGCCTGAGTGCGGATGGTACCTAAGTTATATTATATCAGTATTGGTTTTGTTCCTCATATCAGGTGAGAATGGCTGTCTTTCACTCAAATAAGTACAAATAGTTCACATACATTCTTAAAATAAAGAATTTTCCAATAATAAACGGTTTTCTAATATTTTATTAAAGATTCAGTTAATTACAGAAAAAAGAGCAAGAAAATGCAAGCCTCTGCGAGCGCTCCCTTTGAAGAAATTTGTCTGCAGAAGTGCTCTAGAATTTGTTTATATGGGGATAAAATGAGACTATAAGTACAACAGGCAATTATTTTCACGCATTTTCTATAGAAGTAATTACTGTTTTCAGGTATCCCATGGAGTTTGGAAAACTCGACTAAAATTCATTTCTGAATATTCCTGAATACGCCAAATAAAATTGTCATTGTATCCTTTAATTTCCCACAATTATTTATTCATTTTCCGCGAATTTTCAATGAAAATTGAGCTATGCAATGGCTTCAAAATTGTATAACTCACAAATTTTGTAAATTTGTTCCTCGATGGAAATCCGTTTCAGAGCCTTCTGAATCGAATCCTGAAGTTTAACATTTTTCATATAATATAGGTAGGTGTGATGTGTGTCATTCCAACCTATATCTGACCCTAAGAACTGTCTAAAATTCAAAATTGGTGGAAAAATGTATTTCTTATGAGAAGAAAGGCTAAGTTCGTTGGCTAGAATTTTCGGACTGCTTGAGGAGTCAAATATTGAAAAATTAGGTAAAAAATCGATTTGAAAAATCATTATTATTATTTTTATTATTTTTTTTCAAATTACTGTTTTAAACATAGGAACATAAGTATGGTATAATATTCGGAATCAGCGTGAAATTTCCTAAGAGAATTGCCTTTCAAATAGTTGCTCCGCGCTACAATCCCATTTCGGACCAGTGTGCGTATCCAGAATTTCATAATTCGCATTGAGATGTGAGAATGGAGGGGGTTAATGATTAAAACCATAATTATAAATGCATTTTCGACAAAATCCAGTGTGGGGGGCCCAGCTGCCCAGGCTCAATTCTCAATTGATTTGCTTGGAAGTATTCTTGTTCGACTGAGAAACCCATCTAGTTGTACACTACCTACGTAACCAGAATTTCAAAAATTGCCTTGGTTGAAATCATTATGATGATTTCAGAGCTGAGACCTAGGGGCAGAGACAATGTAGACTAACAAAAAACGTCTGCCAAGTTGG
>JAEMON010000004.1:34391815-34404433 GCA_030264115.1 Lygus lineolaris
TGCAATAGCTTCATTTTCTTCGAAAATTCGCTAAAAGTCTGTATATTCAAAAACAATCGAGAGACTACTTCCATGCTTTTAGCCAAACAAACAGACAGAGCAGGAAACTGATGAATAACTCTGTAGGTGTATAAAAAAATGTCGACCTTCAAAACAAAACAAAATGCCTACGGACAATTTTGTTAAAATTGGCCTCTGTGTAGAGGGTCTTGAGGCGTAATAGTACAGTGTAGGCTAATGTTGAAAAAAGTCTGTAAATTCGGAGAAATTGACCAAACAGCGTTCTTCCTATACCTGCCTGTGTAAACTGGGCTGCCTGCGGTCTACCCTGGGGTGCCGCTCGAGTTTTGGACACAGCTGAGTGGGCAGCTTAGACAAGGCAGCTTCCGTTTAATCCCAACTTCCTTGGGCTAACGCCATGGAAGTAAGAATATGTGTTTACTTCCATGCCTAACTAAATCTAGAAAATGTTTATTTGTTCAAAGTAGGAAGCCACTGGAAGTGGAAGTATTCTTTCTACTTCCATGTTACGCAAAGGGAGAATACCGCCGCGGATATTTTACAAGACCACGATTGGTAGATGGATATTTTGTAAAATAGTATAGTTATTGCACCAGTCACTGCAATTTACACGGCTGATGACTTCACCAGTCAGTAGGCGCCAATACGAATGTCACCTAGTTACTAAAGCATTTTATATGAGTTCCTTTTGTTTTTGTGGTATATTTTCGTAGTTTTCCCAAGTCCCTCTAGAGAAAAATAGTGTTGAAATTCAGATTTTCGGACCCGCTGCCACTGAAATCATTGATACCTCTGCTATTCGCCATCTGCAAAAAATGTCCTAAAAAATGCCTAAATCTCGGTTATCAAAGAGTTCATAAGAACTCTTACCATAACCACATTACTTGGGACTAATAATTTGAAAAAAGGGAAAACTGCCCCCTTCTCTAACCGTTTTATCCTTGAAAAGTTTTTCAAACCTCTCTCCATTACACTCCGTGACATTCTAATTCTTTCTATTCGTTTCTAAAGATCAGTCAAAAAATTGAAATTCAAAATCCACATTTTAATGTTATATTACAAAATTCAAAATTTGCGAAATTTAACAAGATTTGGGTCATGCATTGCCCTCAAGATTCGTAAAAGAAGGAGAATTACGTAAACAAATGAAATTGTCGAATTATAGGCTGAGAAAAGTTTGGAAACCCAGGTTCGGTACCGCCTTAATTTGATAGTTGGAAAGTGCCGCGTTCTTCTCAATTAGATATCCGGATTCTACGTAAGTAGGGTACATAAAAACGTAAAACAGCAAATAGAGGGGGGGGGGGGGGATACATTTTATTTTTTTCTTCATACTCTGTTCTACTGGTTCATTATTGAAGAACAATAAACCAAAACATCATGTACTTTGAGGGTGGGAGAGTTCTCGGCTATCTTCCGGTTTGTAGATATTCATTTAATCCAACGTGTTTCGCAACATATTTGTTGCCTCTTCAGGAATTTAGGGTGCTTGACTGTGCAGGCTTGTCCGCTTTGTCATTGTCGCGACATTACATAAAATATATGAATGCATTAGACATAGGTAGCACTGGAAATTAATTAATTTTAAATGAGTTTACACCACTTCAACTCATTTGCAGAGCATGTAAGCTACCTATGTCCATCATATAATGACGAAGCCCGCACAGTCAAGCACCCTAAATCCCTGAAGAGGCAACAAATAAGTTGTGAAACATGTTGGATTAAACGAATATCTACAAACCGTAAGATAGCCGAGAACTCTTCCACCCTCAACCCATAAAGTATACCCATAATGGCTACCCACAAACAAAACATCGTTGTTAGCTCATTTTCGACGCTTGTTAATGGTTTTGATTAAATTCACGGGATTTACTATTTTTATTGGTTGGTACAAACAACCTACGAAGCCCTTCTTCTCCAAGAAAAATACTCTGAGGGCCAAAATACGTTTTATTTTCCTGGGTATTCAGCACCTATCTACCATAAAATTTGCTTCTTCGTAAGGGAAGAGTTAGGTTCAAGTTGTTGTGCCTTGTCAATTTTGGTAGGCAATCGTCTGTATCAACTACCTACCCCCTCTTTTTATTTTTCAGGAATAAATCTTTCTTTAGTAGAGCAGTAAATTTAATTTGTAAGTATTTCATTGTTTAGGGTGATAATTTGTGTATTACTCGTAATAATTAATCTTTTCATTTATCGGAACTGGGGAGGGGGGGGGGGGGGGGGGGGGGGGGGGGGGGGGGGTGTTCTGTAACTTTGGAGTTATCACAACTGTTGAAAAGTCAAAATGGTAAAACGACTATTGTAACAAGAGTTGTGAGAAATTATCGAGTTGGTACTCGATGAATCGATTGGAAATGATGTATCGATTGTAGGTGTCAAGGAGAAATGAAGAAAACATGATAATTAATGGTTCAAATCACAAAAAATTACCACAACGCACAAATTACCACGCTCAAATTATCGCCAGTCAATGATAATAATCCAAGATAACTTGATTCAGTCACCTAACCTCATCTTGACAAAATCTTGTCAACACCTCCTGAGGTGGTCACAAGCTTGTCCGCAGTGGACAACTTTTGTCGTTGTTGCTTCCTTACAGAACACCTCGCTTGCAAAACATGGCGGCGTTTATCACCAAGTTACGAACTCAACTGTTGTTACCAACAGTTGTTTGGCGTACAGAACACCCCCCCCCCCCCCCCCCCCCCCCCCCTGATTGGAGATATGTGATACCTACTCGTCAAACATCAACTTAATTGGGAGATTGTTCGTTTCTACCCTTATAAATGACAACTTTCAAGCATGAGGAGTATGGAAGTATGGTATATATCTATATTAATACTTCGCTACGTTCTGTTGATCTGTACCTAAAATGAAACACTAAACTTTGTGAATATCATCAATGTTGTTAGTCATCTTAGCAAATAGGCCGAACTCGTGCTACAAGCTATTTTTGTTGGTTCCTCTGACCTTTGAATCACGGACCTTTGACCTTTGAATCACATGCTAGTTTTTAGGCTCAGCCGAGGCATTATGTTTTATTTTTTGCTTTTATTACATTATTCACCCTTTTCGTGTAAAACCGACCTATCTCCTCATTTTCGCCAGACGTTTCCTTCGAAAAAAATCTATATTTCCAACTGGTTGTTGAGTTTGGGTGGATGTGTGTGTCTGTGTAAGCATTTCTGAGAACCATCATAACTTACGACCCGCCCTAAAATAGCTTAAAATTTTGATGGTATTTCGGGTTCAGATCCCAGTTGATCCCTTATAATATTATGAATTTCGTTGTGATCAGATCTGTCGTAACCCCTGCTAACGTGAAAACCGTCGAACCCTCTATAATCTACGACCCAATCGTCCAAATTCGTAAATAACGACGACGATAAATCGTCTAATCTATTTTTTTCTTGGTCTTTCGTCTAATTAAACTTTTTTTAGACTAATTGGACTTTTTTTTAACTGAATTAATTTCAATTTAAACCATTGTTAAATTGAAATTAACATAGTTTGAATTCAAAACGTTAAAGTTCAATAAGTACAATTTTGTAGAATTCACAAATTACCAGAATATATGAGGTGCAAAGGGTAGTTTGGCGTAATGAAGTTCTCCTAATTATATTGAGCTAGTTTTGACGAAAATGATTTTCAACTGACCGAATTCTACATCACTTATTTGGCTCATTTGATAAATTTTTATATTTACAATGTAATCGAATGTGCACCGTAAAAAACGAATAAACTAAATTATGGATATAGTCTGATTATAACTTCAATAATAGAAACATATTTTTGTGTTGTAGGTAAATAAAAGGTAGGTAACTTACAACTGACAATGAATTTAACCTCGAGAGGGAAATATCGGGAAAAGTAAGGGATTTTTGACATCTTGATTCGGCGGCCACCGTATAATAAAATTACAGGATTTTCAAAATTTTAGTACTGCTAATTTTTGAAAATTTTCTTCATGGAAATCCGTTTCACAACATTCTAAAACGATTCCTAAAATTTACCATTTTATATATATGTATGTATGTATATAATGAAAAAGTGTTAAATTTCAGGAATCCAGGAATCGTTTTAGAATGGTCTGAAATATTTATATATTCATATTTCTTTATATATATATTTATTTATATATTTGTCACTCTGAACGATATATGACTGAGGAAAAAATATCCAAAAAAATGTTAAAATGCCAATAATATCAAAAGAAAGGATGAGTTCTTTGGCAAGAATTTTCGGAGTACTCCAAGGGGTCAAACTTTGAAAATGTAGAGTCGAAAATCGCTTTAAAGAAACGTGTTTTTTGAGGTTTTTGGTGTAAATTACCATCTTAAACATAGGAACATATGGTATATTCGGAATCAGCGTGAAATTTCCTACAAGAATCACCCACCAAATCGGTTAAAATTATTCTTTGAAAATTCGCTCATCAACTCATGCTGCATGAATGGAACTTTTCATTCTTACGGATGGAAAGAAGCAAGTACAAATCATTCGAGCGTTGAGAATTTCATTTTGTAGACGATCTCTACAACCGCGTTCTACTGTGTAAATCATGTTCACCTCACCTCTTCCAATCACTTACGTCAAGATGCGGCTGTGCCCGCGGGTTCGTTCCCACTGATGACACAGCGGCCACGTCTAAACAGTGGCGTTATCAAACGAATCGCTCGGTAGGATTTTGACATCTGTTCGAGAAGGTCGTCGAGATGATTGGTTGCAGATCCTCTTCAGTTTCTATCGGCTGTCCCTCGATACCGCACTCTTTCTCGCCATCGGTTTTTTATTATTTCCTCTCACTCTTGTTGTTTTCGATTTAAAGGGTAAGTCAGTTCTGCATCTACTCACCCTTTTTTTTTTAAATCTATTCTCCCTTGAGATTGAGCTGTTAAAAATTTAAGTTTTCAACTTGATATTACACTAGGCAATCAACTCAAATGAATAATCATATAAATTAAAATTAGTTTTAACCAAAAAATATATAATTATGTACTTACCTATGAGCTCTCACTTGGATAGTATGGCTTCTCTCAAGGCCTTTGTATGACACAACCCGCCTAAATTGTTAACACAGTTAATTATTCTGTTTCGTCTATTATTGCATGGAAATAAGTTTGTTTAGTTTGTCATCTGTTTATACCTTTCAGTAGGTAGGTACTTATTAAATAACTCATTTTCTTACAAAAAGGTTTATGTACACGAAGTGGTCTTGGTCGTTTGAAAAAGATACTTGGGTAATACCTATACCAGTGTTGGGCAAACGCCATGTGAAACTAATTTATTGTACTTTACGTTACACATACTATACTTCACGTTATACTACACCTTCTGTTGAAACCGCCTGAGTACCTCTCTAGAATCCAATATAACAAACGACATGACAATGTGTGACACACATTGTGTGTGTAGACCAAATTACATGTGTAATTTAATTTTTTAATGATTACATGTGTGATTGGAGTGAATAACTAACTAGAAAATAATTAGTTACGGCCTTGAAACTAAATCTTTAGTGTATTAGAGTGTTATTTAGGTAGTTCCTAGTTAGTTATACACTCCGATTCACATGCCATTAATCCCCGTCTATTGGATTCTAGAGACTCAGGCGGTTTCAACAGTATAGGGGCGGTTTCAACATGGCGTTATCAAGAAGCGGTTTCAAGATGGGTTATGAGGTCACAGCCTTATTAATAAAAAAAAAAAAAAAAAGTTAATTTCAAAATGGCTTTTACCTAACACTGGTTCCTACCAAAAACTCAATGTAAAACACTAACTTATATATATATTTAATTCTGCAAGATCCATGGCAGTCCTTTCTTCATGCTTTATTTCTCATAGGTAGCGTTCTCAAACTCTTCACACAAATGTACGTCCATCTCTTCTCCGTGTTATACATTGCTGCTCCACTATTCTCTTTGAAGTTGAAACAGTAGGGTTGTTCTAAGCCAGTGGTTATCAACCTTTCCTCGGCCATGCCCTTCTAGCGCCATGAGAATTTTTTGAGCCCCCTCTAGGACCTAGACGGTCCCCTGTGAATGTCCTCGCTCTATAGTACCTACCTACCGTTTGCAAATTTTGAAGTTGGATCTTGAACAAAAATGAATCGAAGGGTCAGAGAAGTACAGCTTTCTGATTAATGTTGCAATTACTCTTTCAACAGAAGTCAGTAATACGAAAGTGAAAAAAGTTCCATTCATAAAGCATGAGTTGATGAGCGAATTTTCAAAGAATAATTTCAACCGATTCGGTGGGTGATTCTTATAGGAAATTTCACGCTGATTCGGAATTTATACCTTAATATTATGTTCCTATGTTTAGGATGGTAATTTACACCAAAAACCTCAAAAAACACGTTTTTTCACCGATTTTTGACTCCGCATTTTCAACTTTTTGGAGTACTCCAAAAATTCTGGCCAACGAACTCATCCTTTCTTTTGATGTTACTGACATTTTGAAATTTGTTTGGATTTTTTATCTCAATTCCAGGGTCAGACATCGTCCGGAGTGACACATACATATAAATATATATACTGTTAAATACATATACAACTTCAGGAATCGTTTTAGAATGGTCTGAAACGGATTTCCATGAAGAAAATGTTCAGAAATTTGCATTATTTTAATTTTGAAGCCATTGCAATAGCTTCATGATCTTCGAAAATTCGCGAAAACAGAACTCTCGATAGGTTTGTTCCAAGCAAAAAGTTCTGATTTTAAAAGTTCGAGTCCTGATCAGCTCTCGAGGAACACCAAACCTCGAGAGCACAACATAATTTTCGTTTGGATTACCTAGGTACCTAATAAATGCTCATTTATCTCAGTAGTTACCTCATGTGTTTTTTTAGTGTGAATCGGATATCAAATTACACAAGTGTAGGAAGGTAGGTATGTTGAATGAAATTTGTAATGATATTGTTACTCTCTGGTCTCCATGTTCGTTCTAACGTTGAATTTTCCAATTGTGGATGATTTCTGTGAACTAGCCTTGGCATGATCTCAAGGTTAGATACCTTATGTTCATACCTTGGTGTGGTGACGGAATGTTTTATGGCTCGATAGTATTGTATTGCGTTTTTATCTAGAAAATTTCTTGTTGACGTGTAGATAAGTACAAAGGTATCGTATGTATTCGATTTTATTGATCTAATAAATGACAATAGCGCGCTTGGATTCGAATTTCTGTTTTTTACCTCGAAATCGGATTTTACACCCCCAAGATCTAAGTTGAGTAATATTTGGAAATGAATAACGACCCAGCCGACTGCCTTATCTGGTGGAATAAAAATATTTCCATGAGATCACCATAGTTAAACTATCTGCGGCTTGGTTAGTTCTTGGATGGTTGACCGCCTGCGTGTACACATCTTAGTATTTTCACGTAGTATTTTTACGTAGTATCGTAGTATTTTCACGGAGGGCCGTTGGCGATCCCCTCTCCATTCAAGGGGGTGAGGCTATGAGCAGCCATGAGCACAATCATCAGAACAAATTCTGAACCTCCCTTTGGGAAACAGCTGATGATGTCGGCGAAGCCGGGAGCGGCAGACGGACGAAAATCCTGCCTGAAATGGTACTTGCGTACTTTTAGCGAATTTTCGAAGAAAATGAAGCTATTGCAATGGCTTCAAAATTTTTGTAATGAAGATTTTTGAAAATTTTCTTGATGGAAATCCGTTTCAGACCATTCTAAAACGATTCCTGAAATTTAACATTTTTTTATATGTATATATATATTTATATATATATATATATATATGCCAGTCACTCCAGACGATATCTGCCCGTGGGATCGAGATAAAAAATTCAAAAAAATTTTAAAATGTCAATAATATCAAAAGAAAGTTCAAGTTCGTTGGCCAGAATTTTTGGAGTACTCCAAGGGGTCAAATTTTGAACATTTACAGTCAAAAATCGCTAAAAAACGTGTTTTTTGAGGTTTTTCGTGCGAATTACCATCTCAAACATAGGAACATATGGTATATTCGGAATCAGCGTGAAATTTCCTATAAGAATCACTCACCAAATTGGTAAAAATGATTCTTTGAAAATTCGCTCACCAACTCATGCTGCATGAATGGAACTTTTTACTTTTACCTTGGGCCCATCCAACTGATGTTTATTAGTCTGAAGCTCAGGTGGCCTGTAAGCTTTAAAGCAAAACATCGTTCACAAAAAGAGTTCGTTTCAACCGCAGATTGCTCATGAACAGCGTTCCAGCCGTTCTTGGGTTCATGAACTCAGCAGTCTCGTGCTGCTCCAAGCGTCACTTCTTGACCTGGGTCCACTCACAATCAGTTCATGAACATTTTCGACTCTACCAGGGATAGGGATCGGGTCGAGACCTCAACCCAAAGAAATCCTTCTTTAGCTACCCTAGAATTTCCCCGTAGAACTCCCTGGAGTAGATTAGTTCCGGGCATTCCAACCACCGGGTTTTTTAAACCAAAAGTCTCATAAACCCGCATGAGTTCACGAATTGAACTTTTTTGACCCGATTTATGGGATTAGAACAAACCTGAACAGAAAAGCGTGGCGCGACAAAAAATAAAGAGATCAACTACACACGTGATATTTTCTCTAAACTAACGAATTCATTGTGATCTCCAGTTGCAGAGCGGGACGCTGCCTCAGCTCAACATAGCCGGTGGAGGAAGCCTGGAAGGTCTGTGGCAGTGCCTCGACGAAATGATTACAGAAGACGTGGACAGGCCGATCAAAGAAGCGTTGTCTCCCGTAGGAGGCACCGTTTTGACTCATGAAGATTCTCCTATCGCAGTCTCTTTGGACGATTCTGTGGAAATCACGTCTCCAGCCAGTATGCCCAGATCAGCTTCTCCGATCGATCACCCTTTGAAGGAAATCCCTCTGACGTCTCCCACACAAGAGTTGTCTTCATCTGATGACATCGATGAAATTTGTAAGATACTAAAGAATAATATGATAAACAACAGTTTGTTGTGCATTTACGTCGTTGCCTTATTCACTCGCATGCTATATAGTTACTGCCACACTCCTCTTGAACCAGGTATGTTGGAGTTCTGCTTGTCCTATCAGAAAAACTCAGCCCTTCAGGAAAGTCTTAATGGGGTCTGCGCATGAGAAATGAAAACTGGAAAAAACCCATTAATTATGTTATTTGAGTTGCCATGACTAGTAAACACTATTTATCAGGACAAAAAACTCCATGTGGGAGCAGAAATCGTCATGTTAAAATGGAATGTTTTAAATTTCGCGGGGGTGTGTGACGTACGTACCTCCAGAGGTACGTACGTCACCGCCCCCTGCTGTCCCTTTAAAAACCGTTCCGATGGTTCCGACATTCTCCGCATGGATGCGCTTCGACCAATCAGCGCGCTCCATTTCCGCGCGCATTTTTTCAAACGTTCACATTTCTCTTCGTCGATGAAAAAATAGGGAGACCTCATAATTATGAAATAACCCCACTTTGGCCATTTTGAATCGATTCCCTTTCAATAAAAATTGTGAACAAAAATCATGCGCAGACCCCATTAGAATGTTTCATTGTATTTGGAGTTCTCCTCTAGTTAGTCAGGCCCAAGCATTGAAGTTTAATAAATATATTGTACGAATACCCTAATTATTATGTCCTCAATTCTTCTAGCGTCACTCGCTAAATTTTCAGGCGATGTTCTTCAAGACTGCACCATATTCAACGGCGTCACGTACCTGGGAACCGTCACAGTGAACGCACCCAAAAGCGAAACGGAAATTCAAAGAAACATGGTTGATCTGAACGAACAAATTGTTGAAGGGATAAAAGTATCGGTGTCCATTCCTTCCTGCTCTGATGGATCCGTCGTGTGAGTATCTGTTTAGGTCTTTTTACTCGTGCATTTGTTTACTGTTGGTAAAATGAATTCAGAGTTGCGTTTTCTAATCTTGTGAGCTGTGATTAGAAGGTCAAATATTATTTAACCTTTCATAAGGCTATTTCGATCAAAATTAGTTGAAATCATATTTTCCCACCTCCAAAATCGCTTATCTGGCACAAGCTTAGACAATTTGAAAATGTGTGTGTTCTGAAATTATTTTCCTGTCAAATGATATCTAAGTGGCAATGTGTGATGCCCAGGACAGACCCCAGCTCAATAATAATAACGATCTACTTAACTAGGTAAGTAGGTATATAACGGGAACTGCATGAATATATTTTTTCTGATATCAACCGGTGAGGAACTAAATAGTTCCTCAGTTGCCAATTGGAGACAAAAATATTTTGAGTCATTAATTGAAAATAACCAGGAAGGAAAGAAAAGATACTTGATTTGGTGAAATCGTAAAAAAAAATAGTGAATGATTTTGGAATTTTGGAGTGGCCAAAAATTAACTTGAAATATTGAAAATAAATTGACGCCACACCATCGATATTTTTACTTCAGTAAAATTTCAGTATTATTATATCAGGCGGTCTTTTATTGGGGGGGAAGCTTTGTGAATGGTGAAATATAGCAGGTGAATCATTGAAAAGATTCTAGTGATCAGATGATGTGGTTCATCACAAAATTGTCAATGGCGGTTTATAGTACCCCAAAACCAGCTGTAAATCTATCCAACATTTAACGACCTATTGTTCTTGGTTTTTTTAATGGTTCGGTTCGTCATGTTCTTCTTTTAGAATGTATGACGGAGCTACGAACACGGTTATGAAGAAGTATGAAGTTTGCAGAATAACCTTTTACGCTCACGGAAAACCCGAATCGAACGAGGCCGCCTGTTTCGCCTTCACGTGGACGCACGGAGATTCCATAGAAAGCTCTATTTTTCAGTGCCACGTTTTTCGTTGTGACATTCCAGAAGCTGTGAGTAGTTTTTTGTTCTTTTTAGCCAATTTTGAAAAACTCAAGGATTGCGTGGTACATACCCTAGGTACACCAATAATTTGGTGTTGATGAGATAGTTTGAATAATACACCGATGTTTTGTACCTACAAAGGTACACGTAGACTGTACACAACCTTATGTTTGGTGCCACCGACTCTCCAGAAGGGAACCGGGAGGGTGGTCATTCTCAATGTGAATTACTTGCAATCGTTTCGATCGCTTTGTTAAAACTTGCAGATAATTAATCCCTGCGTATGTGAAAATGTCAATTGCCATTGAACCTCTCTACAAGTCAGGGGAAGTTGGGGACTGGCCTCTTGATCATCTCCCATTACTCCCAAATGGATCGGTGCCAGCCACCGTACATACACAAACGTAAAATCCTTCCAAATTCCAACATTCACCCCCTCAGATTTCAATGAAATTTTCAAGAATCAAGAAGGATCGTGTTGGTTAGCCCTTGGGTGTGTTTTACATGCATTATTATTATTATTATGTGTCTTTTGGCTCGATACACTAAAAAATTGTGAGGTGCCATCGCATACAATGGGCGATTCCGGCTATTCCATTTTATTCGTTAAACTAGAAGATTTTAGTGAGAGCTATCCAAAAAGATGTTATATGTGGGGTATCCGATGATTGGAAGTGAGCGAAAACAAGTGTCGTAAAATCGATACAGATGACGTCACCCATCCCGCGCCCGCCTGAGAGGCACCCTCCGCTCCTCAGAACAGATGCATATTTTCACCCGTTTTACAGCCACCTCGTGAGCATTTTGAGCTGAAAATGAGAATTATGGGGTTTTCAAGGGTACTGAATCCGAATTTGGAGTCGAAAATGCAAAATTACGATAAGTACACCGGATTTCCCCATTCGGGAAGCGACTTCGTGAGAGGATAACATTTACATTTTAGTGAGTGAACTTGTTGTTTTGTCCCCGCCAAAAAAATATGGATGGGATCTTTCCTAAAAACGTTCACGATGTGCCCCAGGAAAAGTAGCAGAGCTGGCAAAGAACATGATGTACTAGCCTAACGAGTGTGAACTGAAAGAGGGGCCCTCTGACACACAATACAATCAAGAATCAAACATGGAAAAGAATCAAAATGTCATCATCAGACTGTCATCAAAATGTCAATCAAAAAATCATCAAAATGTCATTATCAAACTGTCATCAAAATGTCAATCAAAAAATCATCAAAATGTCTATTCAAAATGTCGAAATCATCACACACAAATTTCAAGAAAAAATTTTAAAATTAAAAAAAAAAAATTAAAAATATTAAAAAAATCAAATTTCAGAAATTAACTTTATTAAATTTTAAAAAAATTAAGTTTTAAAAATAAAAAAAAATAAAAATGTCAAAAATCATCAAAATGTCATCTCCAAAAATGGATCAAAAATCATCATCAAAATGGATCAAAAAATCAAACATCAAAAGAATCAAACCTAGAAAACGGATGGTCCCTTTGGACCTCCGAAGTATTCTACATTCCTGCAGGACCATAGTATTCGGGGTTATGCCCTCAGAGTAACTGATCAACAACTGGTTGAGCCACTCAACGAACGAATAACTGAATAAAACGTAATCATTGTGTTCTTCAGGTCCTAACAACCATGTTAAGGTTCTATTAAGTATTACTTTTATTTAGGATAATGGTGATATTTTTCGCTTTTAGCGAATTTTCGAAGAAATGAAGCTATAACAATGGCTTCAAAATTTTTGTAATGAAGATTTTTGAAAAT
>JAEMON010000004.1:34405055-34416051 GCA_030264115.1 Lygus lineolaris
GAAAATTCGCTAAAAGAGGAAGCAAATTGAATTATGGCAATGATAATCAAGTACATAATAGGTGAGTACTTACATTGAACACTTTTCAAGGAATTAATAAGAGGAAACTGTGATGACTGTATCGTAATCTTATTATTTTATCTCGTTCAACTCTCAAACATCACTCCTGGTCAGTATTTTCTCTGTTGAGTCCCGAATTGGAGATGCTTTACTCATTGTGTTGAACTTCTTTCTACCATTTTGGATTATTTTACAAATTGTTGACTTGTTGTCAGTGTAGGACATCTTAACGTCGTTGATGTAATTTCCCTCATAATCCACTTCCAAAAATATAATATGCCACGAGCACAGTATCTGTTCAAGTTCGTGATGTAGTGTAAGGTGAGTGAGGCAGAATCGGCTTCTATGGGCTTTTGTGCAATGAAAATTGAACTTTGGTTCAATTTTTGAAGGTCTACCTTATAAAATCGCACTTTGTTCTGAGTAAGGGCATGTCAAAAATTCAGTGGCCTCATTTCAAAGACGGACATCTGTAAACTATTCGAGTTCTCTACCAAAAGTGGACGCAAGTTCGTCGAAATATTCTTCAACGTTGAAGTTTTGTTTCAAAAACGGACTGCCGCAGTGGTCATTGGTTTCATGTCTGCGGCGGCTGTTTTCCACGTGAATTTGGCTCCAGATCTTGTAGAATAATATTATCAGTCGGTTGGTGAAATATCGCTGTGGGGAAACGTTTCAGATATTGATAGTGAACACCTTGATTCAAGTTCCCGTGCTTAAAAGGCGGTGGAAAATTTGAAAATATCGAACCCCTAAGCAGGCTGTTATGTACTCACTGCTTAAGCTGAGCTGTTTGGATCAAAAACAGACATCTGCATTTTCAAATGGGAAACAGGGCGGCATGAATTACGAATCTATTATGCTGAATTGTTTTATAAAAGTTCCAATCATGCAGCATGAGTTGATCAGCGAATTTTCAAAGAATCGTTTTAACCGATGGTAGAATGATTTTAAGATGGAAATGTACACCAAAAACCTCGACAAATAAATCGTTTTTTGACCCTTAATTTTCCAAATTTCACCCCTAAGAGTGCTCAGAAAATTCTAGGCAATGAAATCATCCTTCCTTTTTATATTACTGGCATTAAATTTTTCTGGATTTTTTAGATCGATCGTAGGGTCAGATATCGATAAGAAGAAACTGGAGTCAATGAAACGTGGTATATTTCCACGAAAATAATGTGTTACGAAGTTAAATTGATTTCGGCGGTTAGGTCATCATCCAGTAACTAACAAGAAGGAGTTTTTGTTTGTGACTGATGATGACCTAACGGTCGAAATCGATTTAACGTTGTAACTCATTGTTTTCGTCGAAGTAGACAACGTTTTCAATGGGTTTCCACAACTTCATCACGAGCGATTTAGTTCGTCATATATCGTCTGGGATGAGGAGAGAGAGAGAGAGAGAGAGAGAGAGAGAGAGAGAGAGAGAGAGAGAGAGAGAGATCATAATACGTATATTATACGTATATGAAAAATGTTAAACTTCAGGAATCGTTTTAGAAACGGATAGTTTCAAAAATTTGCATTCCAACAATATTGAAGCCATTGCAACAGCTGGATTTTATTCGAAAATTCGCTAAAAATCATAAGAATATCATAAAAGACGAGCTTAGTAACAAAAAATGGGATTTTCTCCACTTTCAGAAAACGACACATGTCTGCCGTTGATATGAGGTGAAGCTGAATAAATGTTATCTCGTCGACCAGGGACTCTCAAACTATCGAGGGCTTGACGCCTATAAAAACAATTTTTTTGGCCTCCAACTTTTATGGTTCACCCTTTTGCTTCCCTTCTGACCTCGAACTTCTGGGACGTTTCCCTCGTCGTTTTACTCAGGAATACCTCGTTCTTTTCGTAGAGTCTTTTTAGTGACTATAATGTTTTACTAGTTTGTGGTTTTATACTGGAATTAGGATGAAGCCTTTATGAAAATAGTTTTATAAAAATAACTACCTACTGTTTTATTGTTGATTTAAGGTTGGCCAAGTGTCGGCTTGTTTCATGAAAGCTTTTCAAAGAGTTCCTAAATCGCTCACAGCCTCAGTCAACGGTGAGCTGCCACCTGAAACAGACTTGTCCAACAACGTTGGAGGTACTCAGATGTTCTTGTTAGAACTCACGATGGAGATCAAGGAAGACGACGGGAAGGTAAGATTCCCTTCATAGTAAATTACCCATGCAACGAGGGCGTCAGGGTTACGTTTAAGTAAATCGTCATTTCTTGTTATTTGGCCAACTCGCCCATTATAAATGATTTATTTTTATCTTATGGTTACCGCTTGATGGTGTAGAAGTCCACCGCTTGATGTTGTTGACATCAATATCATTCCGTCTCCTTCGATTGTTTATCATGTTATTCGAAAAACACCCAACGTAAAAAATCGTGATTCCTGATGAAGATTGAGCTAAAGTGGGCGTACTTAAAGAACTCTTATGAGAAATGATCACATATCGATAGTAAAAGTTTAAGACCTCGTAAGTACAAAACTTCAAATTTCACAGGGGACGACAAAAAACCATCTCATACAAAATGCAATCATGTTATGGTTTCATCGATTTTTGTCCCCCAGGCTGTTATCTGGGAACCTGTTATTAAAAAACAACAGTAACAGGTTAACCTGTTATTAAAAAATAACAGTTTAGCCCATCCCTACTTGCAAGGTCTTGCTACACCCCTGGCATGTTTCGACTTAAAAGTTTCTTGTTGGATTATGAGAGAAAAGACCTCGAGAAATGGTTTTAATTAGTTTTATTAAACGATAAAACGAGAACAAATTATGCGCGGTCGCGGAAGGCGTTATCTATCTTATCACACACCTCCACAGGCCAAGAGAAGAGTTAGCTGTAGGAGCACTAAAAAGGCTGGTAGCGTTAAGGGGCGTAGACCCACTAACCCGCAAAACATGTTTTTCAACCTTTCTACACACGGCCATAGAGAAGAGATGGGACAAAGGCGGGAAAAACGGCTTTACCTGAAGGATCAAGTCCTAAAAAACTACTTATTCCACTGGAAATCAGAAAATTGCCAAAATCCGACTTACGAGGTCTTACACTTTTACTATCGATTTACGAAAACGCTGCTTTAAAATAATAAACCATTAATGTGATGCGCATATTTCCATCGTCAGCCTTTTTATGATAATTTCAGGGAGGGTTCAGCTCTGTGCCGCGCGACCGAGACTTCTTCAAACTCCGATGTAACGTGGAAAAACAGATCTGCCTGACGGTCACTCAGTTGGCTTCCGAATCCCAGCAGAAATTGGAAGTGAAGAGGTGTTTCGGAGTGCTCATCGCTCCTGGTCGCCATGTAAAACACTCTGACATGCAACTGCTGGATATGGTAAGGTTCAAGGTACATACTTGCATGCTCCTATTTTAACAGTAAACCTCCAATCAAGTATCAAATCCTGGGTATGTTGAGGAACGAGTACGAGATGCATACCTACCTGTGTCCTACATAATACAAAAACACCTAGCAATGGACTGTGTTATATGGGTTGGGTGGGGTGAAGAAATTAGCCACTGGCTTCTTCAATAGTTTTTGTATTAATCCACCGGTTTTGCCACAGCTCTCTTCAGGGACTTTCTAAAATAGGTGCGGTTTTCTTCTAAGCTATTGAAGTATGAACGGCGGTACCAAAAATTGATACGAAATAGTTGAAGAAGCCAGAAGACAATTTCTACACCCTCACCCGAACCACATAATAATAATATCTCATATGACGCATAATGGACGGTTAGTTCTTCAGTCCTTTGGTGGCGTTTTGGGCAGGAAAATAGAGAATGAGACGGTGAAAGAAAACAAGAATCAAAGATCACATGGAGATATTTTGCGGTCATCTGTGAACTAATGGCGCACAGCCGGGCAAATTATGAGCCATTTTTATAGGAAATGTGGAGCTAATATTACCCATTTTTCTATACTTACCTGGAATAGCTCCTTATCGCATTTTCCCAACAAATCACAAAAGACATGGTTTTAATACATTTTTCAATATTTAGCCCTACTTCACGGAACCGTGTTTTGATTGCAGACAATAATATTATTACTGTATTATTATTTGATCAACAGTTGATTAGGTACATATTCATAGTACATGAAAGGGCCTCGGAAGTTACTTTCGTGTTTTTCAGCTAAAAATCTACCGCTGAAAAATTGAATAATAATTTGATTCGCATTGCGGTTCACTTATGGCCAAAGAACAAGGTAGGTCTTGTGGGAGGGAGGGTGCTTGCATGCTTAACTGAGCATCCTCAGTTAACTGCGCCAAATTATGCCGTCTCCTCTATAAAAAAAAAAAAAAAAAAAAAAAAAACCTCCTCCTGCACTTCATGTTATTTCCATTAGTTTAGGTTATTCTTCATGTTCACAATTTCGTTTACCTACACTTCGAACATTTCATTATTTCAGGTATTGTTAGGGTCAGACAAAGGTGACAACGGCAACTGTTTCGTCATTTCGGGGCAATGGAACCCCAAAGAACCGGCCTTAAATCGGCTGAACATGGAAACTCCTCGGGAAGAGAAGATATTCCTTACAGTTGCTGTCGATCTCGTCGTCCGTGGTATAAGAGAGCCTATCCGCCTCCTTGTTGAAACTCATGTGAAGGTATTTCCACAGAATGAGAGGTGGTGGTACTTTAGTAAACGGAGCCTCATTCAACCATATTTTCTTCATCTTAAAGAAGTAAGTTACTGTATTGTGAGCTTACGTTATTCGCTTTTCATTCATTGCATAATCTCATTTCATTTTGGATAATTTAAAAATTGGAAGAAAGTACACTACACACGTACAGTTGTTTTTAAATATTGCTGCATTGTTGTTAGTCACTCTTAACCATATTGTTTCAATGCATCCTTACGGTTCAGGTCCCCAGTTCGGATAATGAACCCAACTTTGAGGTATCGAACATTGAAACTTCCGGCCCAATCGATCGAAACCGTCTGAATTTGACTCTCAACAACTTGGCGAGTTACATCCGATCTCCTAGTATCACCTCCATCGACACTCTCACTCCTAGAGACGAATACAATTCCGGTAATATTTTCTTCTTGATGAACTTCGATGTTCGATCGTTGATGTATTGCTAATCCATCGGTTCATGATGGTTTTAGATGGCGATGAGCCCCTGCTCAGCGGCACTGGAGAAGTCAGCAAAGACTGCACTGAAGTGGAACTGGAGTCGTGGAGTGATGTTTTGGGCAAATGGAGCATCAACAGATCCACAAGACCCAAACAAGTACCGGCACTTGTGAAGCAGGGGATTCCAGAGGCATTGAGAGGTGAAGTTTGGCAGAGGTTGGCCAAATGCGACGACAGCTCTGTTATGGACAATTACCGTATTCTCATCACCAAGGTACTTTCTCACAATGTCTTATTCAGCAAATTACATGTTCATAAAAGTCCGACTCTTCGATCATAAATAATGGTGTTAGTTCGAGCATGCAACATATATTCGCGATGGGGCTGTATTGGATGGCAAGTTAGAGGCTACGTTAATTAGCTGTTTTCTCTAACCTGCTTACATTATTGTTTACCCTATCCTAGAACTGGGAAAGAACGTTAACGTTTGTCACATGAGATACTGTGAATTGTTGTTATTTTTCAGGAGAGTAATTGTGAGGCAGTGATCCTCAGAGACATTAATAGGACCTTTCCTGCTCACGAAATGTTCAAAGAGACAGGGGGAGGTGGCCAAGATGCCTTGTTTCGCCTGTCCAAAGCATATGCCGTACATGACACGGAAGTTGGCTATTGCCAAGGGTTGAGCTTCTTAGCAGCAACTCTCCTTCTTCATGTAAGTAGAACTTCTATGTTGAATCTGGAGTATATTCATCTCATTGAAAAGTACGTGTGGCGTAGCCAGCTTCTATTCTTCAACATTACTTCAACTTCACTTTGTGTTATTCAAGGAGTTAGTACCCACGTAATATACATGCCTTTTATGCCTACGACCTACCAACCTTCAATTTTATACTTTACAGATGCCGGAGGAGCAAGCTTTTTGTGTATTATTGAAGATAATGTATGACTACGGCCTGAGAGAATTGTACAAAGACGGTTTCGAGTGTTTGTATCTGCGATTGTATCAGCTCAACAGGCTTATGGAGGTATAATCTGAGAATAAATCTCCATTCTAATAATGCCGGTGTGCAGTGCGCCCTACCAGACAAATATTTGGGGTATTCACGATAGAGCTCGCCGAGTTAAACGTGCTAAGTAGTAAACTTCGTCCTCAGAAAAATCATGAGGCACCCTACCTGGCCCTGGGTAACGTGTTCAATTGTTATCAGTGTTATCACGAATCCCCGGTTGAAAATGTGAAGGAGAAGAAAGGGTTGACATAAAATTGAGATGAAATGTAAAAAAACGACAACAACGTCCTCCGTATTTTGCTACCGTTTCAACTTCAAACTCGTTTGTATACCACCATTCTGAATCTTCGTCAGAAAACTGATAACACAGATAACATATTTGCTGTCGATTTGCCACACCTCTCACTCACTCACTCACTCACACCTCGGACTCAGTTAACTTAACACAGCTGATAACGCACTTTGATAACATCTTTGCGACCGATTTTCTCCACATTTAACTCGTTAACACGTCGACAACGGCCCGACTGTGAATACCCCTATTGGAGACTGCAATTGACACAACCTTTGTTCTAACTCTAAATTCATTGAAAATGGGAAAACTCGTATTGTGATATTGGCTACCCTGCCGAGGATGAGCTGACCAAACAATGATGTTCAAAAATGACTCTACAAGGGAACTTTCCCAAAAAAAAACGGGGAAATTCTGGCTGATGATAATTGAAATGTAGTTCTGAACCCTCCAGAAAACAGAGCTCCACGCTGGCATTCTTAGAATGGGCGAGGACTATTGATAATACTGGAAGAAACTACCTCGCCTCCTAATTTTTTTCAGCGATATCCACTATTCCATCATATAAAAACATTTCGAAATGAATTTTGCAGGAGCATCTGCCCCAGTTGTATCAGCACTTCCGGGATAAAGGTGTTGAAACTCACATGTTCGCCTCACAATGGTTCCTCACGTTGTACACAGCTAGATTCCCTCTTTACTTCGTATTCCACATCATCGACGTGTTCCTCTTGCAAGGCACTGAAACTCTTTTCCAAGTTGCTTTGGCACTACTTACGGTAAGATCCCCTTTGCTTAGTACTTATGTAGTATAAGATGATCCTTGTCTCGTCCTATCATACCGGCGTCCATTATTCCAGTCAAGGATGGCCAGTGAAATCCTTGACAATGCTCAAGTGTGTGATAACTTGACCAGCGTTGTTCTTGTTCAGTTCACCTCTAAACTCATTTTTCCACTTAACTAAAAGAAAGTTTGCCAAGTTGGGTGGACGTTATAATAGCTTTACTCACACAACGTAAAATGGACATAAGTTTACAATTCTTAAGTTCCCTGCGAGCGAGCTCAGGTTTGCACAGGTTCAGTTGTGTACTGCTGAACCGATTGCAATTCGCAATTATAATAGTTGGTAGTCATCTTAAGGCCAGTTCCCAACTTACTACTCTCCAAATTTCCATGATATCGGACCATTAGGTCTCTCCGCATCATCCCTGGAAAATTCATAAAAATCGATGTGAGACAAGGAACCAAATTGGTTCAAAAAGCTTAGAAACGCAAAATGCGTGTAAGAACTCGAGTGAGAATATTTTTCCCTCTTGGCCTTTTATAGTAATGAAGCTAAAACATTTCTTCCAATCTTGGGCTAGCCTTGATAACAAACTCCTTCGACTTCGATATAATTAGTTTTCTGGATGTTCCTGGTGATCCAGGATTTCATAAACTAGATTTCCCATCAGTAGGTACTTAACTAGGGGAAGCCCCGAACGCGTTATCATCACCAATTATTGTTATCCTACATTATTATTGTTATGAGCGCCCACTATTAGGTGAACTTCTACATATTCCGAGCGAAGCTCGCCCACCTGCTCTTATACCTATACGTCCTTGTTATTGACTATGAGAAAGCTCTCTGTCCACTCACTTGGTAAACTTTTTCGAGTGTGGGTTCTAAAGTTTAGATCATGTTACTACTTGATAGCTCACACAAAAACTTACTAATTTTTACTTGAAAGGAAGTTTTTCGATCCAATGGGGTCTGGGCATGGGATGGAATTTTCCGCATTTGACTTCCAATTTGTAAGTTTCACCTCAAAAACTCCTTAAGGCCAATTTTGAGTTCGAAATGAAGCCAAGGAAAAATCGCTTCTGATTAGTGAATTCTAGGCGCTAAGAGTAACACCCCCCCTACTTTCGCGGGTGAGCTGCCATAGCAAGTTCTAGGTGCAAGACCCGTTTTCGCTCATCAGATACCCCTCATATTGCACCTTTTTGGAATGTTCTGACTGAGACCTCCATTCTCATCTTACCGTGTGCGGCCTGGGCACACAGGACGCGTTATAACGTGGCGCCCAGGGAACGACGTTCGGCGATACAGCTACGTCACATACACCGCGTTATATCGCGCATTATCTTCCGCACTTCTTGAATGAGAGCCTCAGTTTCCTCACTCATCTCAAAATAAAATGGGAAAGAACCTAGGAGTAACGCCCTCAACTCGCGTTATTTTGTGATTTTTTACAACACCTACGTCTGACGTCGCGTTACTGAAAGTATCACTGAGTCTTAAGGGTGCGCGGACGCCCGGCTCGAGAACGGCCTCAACGATGCCCCGACGCTGCTCAAAATCCTTTTTATTATTGTTCACGTTTGTGATTTTGAAAATGAAACGATTTACGTATGTTGTACGATCATAATTACATACTTTACGATTTTAATCATAATTTTAAGTTTATCCCATCCAGAGAAAACTGGAAGAAACCTATGGAAAACCAGGTTTTCATCAGTTTCTTCCAGTTTTCTCTGGATGGCATATACTTAAAATTATGATTCACGTCGTAAAGTATGTAACCATTATTGTATAACATACGCAAATCTATGAATTTTCGAAATCATAAACGTGAACAATAATGAAAAGGATTTTGAGCTGTGTCGGGGCATCGTTGAGGCCGTTCTCGAGCCGGGCGTCCGCGCACCCTTAACGCCGTGTGTGTGACGGGTATGGTACAATGTTGCATCATACAACTGTATCGCCGTAACGCAACAGGAACGCCTAACGTCGCATCATAACGCGTCCTGTGTGACTGGGTCTTTGGGCCTCCAACTTTCCAATTATATTGTAAGCGAACAGCAGATTAATAATGAACGTGGGGTCTTGAGCGAACCTGTTGCTAAAATATGGTTTTTACAATTTTAGATGTGCAAGAAAGACTTGATGCAACTCGATTTTGAGAGTATTTTGAAATATTTCCGAGTCACGTTACCTAAAAAATGCCGACATGAAGAAGTGGCCAGGAATTTGATGAAACTAGCTGTCACCATCAAAATGAAGAAATTGAAAAAATATGAGCAGGAGTTTCTCGCTTTCAAAGGTAAGATTATCACATTTATTTTTCGCAGTGATACAATTAAATTCAAAGATAGGACCCTAACTTTGTTGTGGGGGGGGGAGGGGGGGGGGTCCAATGACTGGCGTCAATGCCTGACAAGGCTCATGTCTCGTACAATACCTTCCTACTCTAGTGTCTTCAGTTTGGATAGCTAGGGACTTCTAATGTTCTGGATTGACTCTTCTGTATCGGTCCTGTATCGATCCCTCCCTCCTGTGTGTGTGTGATTTGATGGGGTAGTTCACTGATGCCGAATACATTTTTGTACCTAATTTCCTCTTCGAAAAAAATGCAAATGGTGTCAAATGGATGTTCAAGTGGTGTTTACTTAAACCTCGAATTCAAAATCGGAATTATATACCTACCTAGAATGAAAATCTTGAAAACCTTGAAATTTCGATCGCTTGACACAGATTCTGTGTATATTTCAAGGAAAAATGACCTGTCGCCCGAATTTTAAGTGGACAAAAACTTGAAAAAATAAGTGCAAAATGTGTGCAAGACGCACAAAAAACCGTGTTACTCATGTGGATGTGTTAAATCACCACAAATAATAAGTATGTGATTTCGGGAAATTTTTTCCCGCTGAATTAAGTGGTGTGTGAATTTTATTAAAGATCCATACTTGTAGCTTGTCAGATAATATATTTTCCTCTTATTTACATATTTTCCATGCTTATCTCGGTAAAATGATCGCGAGTAGGAAAAGGGACATAACCACATGATACAGGTCGAAAAAATCAGGCATCCCAAAACCATTATTTTAATCACATTTATGTAATAAAAGAACACCTGCGTCCACAAAACATGGTTTTTAAGTTTTGCGCTATTTTTGTGCACTAAAAAATCCGAGTCTGCCGATCGTGACTATTTCTGCTTGTTCACTTTCGTTACGTTACATAAACATTCCTCGTATCATATTGGGTGGGAACTGAGTGATAAGTCTTTCTCACACTCCATTCTAGTAGTCTTCGTAAGTTGTAAAGGCGTGGAGGGGGTTCCAGTTTCAAACGCTGCTGTTGGCAGTCCGGCAAAAGACCTTAGATGTGGTTGGATCGATTTGATGCCCCTTAGTTCTCCAGATCTGTGTACATCATTAAACTACGTTATCAGCGGCTTGATCGTGCCTCTGAAAAAGTCATAAAATGTGGTGCAACCTGCCGGAATTCATTTTAGCAGCAACAGGTCAGTTTTATCTCATTCCGTTATAATATCCCCTATGGTTTATTCGGGGTTCAGCCTAAAGAGTTGTAGGAGTTGTAGTTGAGTTAGTCAGGATTTTCCACTCTTGCTCATTTTGGTTTATTATTTTCAATAATGAACCTTTGGAATCGACCACGAAAAAAAAAAAAAAAATTTAACCCCCCTCAAAATTTGAGGTTTTACGTTTCATACCTAATACGTAGAATCCAAAAATCGAATTAAAAAAATCCGTCCGT
>JAEMON010000004.1:34417051-34430066 GCA_030264115.1 Lygus lineolaris
AATAAACCGTTGTGTAATAATTTGCAGCGTTTTTATTTTCATATTTTTAAGGGCTCTAACTAGGCATATATCATGATTGTAAAGAATTCATTTCTGATGTACCACACTTTCTTGTTCTTGCACTTCTAGCGAATTTTCGAAGAAAATGAAGCTATTGCAATAGCTTCACAATTTTTGTAATCCCAATTTTTGACAATTTTCTTCAGACCATTCTAAAACGATTCCAGAAAACGTGTTTTTTGAGGTTTTTAGTGTGAAATACCATCTCAAACATAGGGACATATGGTATATTCGGAATCAGCGTGAAATTTCCTATAAGAATCACCCACAAAGTCGGTTAAAATTATTCTTTCAAAATTCGCTCACCAACTCATGCTGCGTGAATGGCACTTTTTTGGACAAGGTTCTCCTCCTGTTTTTTCCTGAGGGAACTGTTTTATTTGAATTGGACGGAAAATGTTCCTTTTCATTAGCAGGTGCCTGAAGATGGGTTTAGTGTCGACCCGAAACGTTGCTCATTGAAGAATGATTCAGAGTGAGTTTTGTTTTTGGCTGAATCCCGACGTTATCATTGAATAATCATTCAGCCGACCATTTCTTCCACATAAGACATCCGACCGGAATAAGACCGTTTCAGTTCATCACTAAATTTCACAGAAAACATCGATCGGTTGTTCCTATCTTTTACGTGTTCCGTGGTTGTGCTTCAGGGTAACCTTGTACCAATAGCAGAATATCACGTTCCGAGAGATGATAAGGATTCTAAAGCTATTCCTGTTTCCAGAGTTATTATTATTGTTAACGAGAGACGATTTGCGGCGTTGAATTGGTAACCGTCTACTTTCATATAGAAAAACGTCTGCCAAGGTGGCATTGCACTATAGCTTCCTCCCACAGCATAAATAATGGACTTACCTAATACATAAAATTCTGATGACGACAAATTTCAAGTTTGTGGATACGCACTGGGTTGTTTCTGATCCAATCATAAATCAACTAACCCGGAGATGCCGATGCCTGAGTGGTCCCCGAGATTAGCGTAATGGGGGGGACATGAAGTTGTCCAGAATATCCTCAAATATGCCTAAATCTTGGCAATCAAAGAGTTTATGGGAACTGTTACTATAACGTTAGTAGTAGTAGTAACGTTAGTACCGTTAGTAGTTAGTAACGTTAGTACGTTAGTACTGGACTAATAAGTTGAAAAAAAGGACGAACTCCCCTTCTCCTAACCATTTAAGCATAGAAAAGTTTTTCAAGTTTTTTTTTTTCACCCCGTTAAGGGGGCAAGGGACGGAGCCCAAAATGTCCTCAAAAATGCCTCAATCTCAGCTACCGAAGGGTGTATAAGAACTCTCACTATAACGTTATTACTGCTTAAGACCAATAAGTTTAAAATGCGGACAACCTCCCCCTACCCCCTCCCCTAACCATTTTAGCGTTGCACAGTTTTTTCCATTTTTATCGACCAATTTCAAACGGATTTTGATGCGGTTGGCGGCATTCTTCCTATTTTTTATTTTCTACGGAGTCTATGTGCCTTCATGCCAATTTGACTTTTAAAAGCGACGTGAAAATTTCAAAATTACAAACTTAAAATTATACATAGATGCTCTCCCTAGAGAATTGAATGACAAAAAGAATGCCGCAAACCGCATCAAAATCGGACGAAAATTTGCTGAGAAAAATGTGAAAAACTGAATTACATGCGTCCTTGGCCCCTTAACAATCGAACAATTTCAAAGCTGGGTTTGGAGTCGGTTTTAATATTTATTACGTCTTGGTGGTGGTACAGTTTCGCTGATACATCGTCAGCTTCTTTAGCCAGTCAGTAGTTATTATTATAATGTGTACTCTTCCATATAATACGATTGTACTCTTTGCATATAGATAGGTGTTAGTACACCACTTGGTCTTCTTGGACTGATAGGTTATCTATGTGGTAAGTCACACTTAGTTTCAGTTTTTTCTCTTCTTCGTTCTTATTTGGCAAAATTCTCCCATTCCTTCCATTTTGTGGTATTTTCAATTTTCACTCTATAGTAAATGCTTTCTGAATATGTGAGATAGACACCCACAGAAGCCACTCACACCACAACCTTGATTTCCTCTCCAAAAAAGGAAACACAAGGTCAAATGGTCTACAGAAAAACTCACCTCTCTCATCAAAGAATGTAGCAACAGTCTGAAGAGAGACCAATTTCAAATCAGTTTTCAGCATCTTCCTATTATTCGATTCTGAAGATCCGTCAACTATACATGTCTCAAATTTTATCATTTCAACGTTCGAAATTTAAATTTAGATAGTTACCCTCGGGGTTTAAAGAAGAAGAAGAATTACAAAAACAGAGATAAAATGGGTAAATTAATCTTGAATTTATTCATCAGAAAATAGTTCAACACTTCTCCATACCACCTTGGCCCCGTTGAACAATGTGAATAAGTACGGTTTATTAATACTAGTACTCAAGTGTATTTAATCTGAATCACTCCCTCATGCTTTGTAACAAATTAAACGAAATTTGAGCTGGAAATTGCTAGTTGGTGGTTTCCAAAGGCGCTGGATCCCAATTTGAGATCGTAAATTTCAAAATTTCGACCCACTGGGATAGGTACCTAGGTACTGGAATTAGTTTATTCAAAATAGATAGGTACCTACCTATTAGCATAACAACTTTGCCCCTACAAGTAATCTCACCTATCTATGGGTTTTTATCTAATTTTTAGAAATGCCTCTGTAGTCCAAATAAAACACCAAATAAACACGAATCCGTGCGAATGGAACATTTTTATTTATACCTACTCAGTTGATGTGAATTGGCTTGGGCGTACGTAGGCCCTACATGTAGATCATCTGCCTAATCATTAGTACCGAATTGTTGAGAGTTATTTGAATAATTGATGGGGGGGTTAGTTAGGAGTTTACCGTACGCTCAGTTCCGGCCTGTTATTGTGAAAAGCAAGATCCATTGTGTGGCGCCAGGAAGTCGTTCTCACTCAATTCACACCCATCCGCTGCGTACTAACTCGACTCCAACCTTTATGATTGTTGACTTTCCGTACTTTTTACGAAGGGAATGTATTGCCGATTTCTGAAACTCATTCAGGAAATGGGTTTATACTTAGACTGAAACCATATAATATTACAGGGTGGTCCCCAGTCTGGAAATCGGGAAAAGTCAGGGAATTTTTGAAACTACCTATTTTTCACAGTATTTTTTTCGTTGATCGTGAAAAAGTGCTAAAAACGTGAACGTGAGATTCTGCGAATGTTTATAACGGGGTAGGTACCTACTTATTAACGCTGAATTTCGTAGTGAGGCCGATTTTTCGATCAGAACCCATCTTACCTCGAAAACCGAGCAGATACTATATATAGTATTTTACCTTTTAGTTGAACCTTTTTCGCATTGATTTCAACCTTTTAAGCTTTTATTTAATCCTTTTTTACTTTGAATTGAACCTTTTTTACTTTGAATCAAACCTTTTTCGTATTTAACTAAACCTTGGAAGATAATGTGAATTTGGGTAAAAAATGAACTTATGAATGTACGGCTGTATATATGGCTGTCAGAGTCGAAACCAGGTGCCTACCCCGGTGCCGATCTAGGAAGAAATAGAGGAAGACATATATTCAGTCGCCTTATTCCTCCTAAGAAGAAGGCGATCCATATTTACCCCTTGATTGTCAAAATTATGTGACAGACATGAACTTGGTGTTACCCACTGCAGTCAATGGCCAACCTCTGCATTGAAACCAACAAATTTCTGCAATACCACGTTGACTGCGTTTTTCCTGTGCCACTTCCTTGTGTGTAAATGAAGTTTCCATGCGTTCATTTTCTTCCAACATTTACTTCCCTACATGGAAATAGAAAATTTTTAATTCAAAGTAAAAATTGTTTAAATGAGAGTAAGAAATGTTTGATTCTAACTAAAAAAAGGTTTAAATGAAAACTAAAACTGAGGAGCTGGTGCGGTAGGGGGAACAGACATGTCGGTCCCTCTGAGGAGAGTGCAGCGTTGTAACCCTTGGCCTTCTTGAAGATAGGTATCACATTATGTTAATCAAGAAGGAGCCGTGTCACAAGTCCGGAAGAGTGTGGATATCGCGTGGTTGTTCTGCCTATCGGATCAGCTCTGCAAATAAATAACCCACAAAATCCCAAACAAAAAAAAAAAAAACATTTAATTTAAAGTAAAAAAAGGCTGAAATCAATGCGAAAAAGGTTCAACTAAAACTGCAGATTGAAAGGGAGATTCTATATGAAAGGAAACTCTTGCAAACATTTCAGCGTTCAGGATAAATTACCTGTTATTATTTTCTTCTCAAAAAGTCCTTAGTCATTGGTATATTTGGTAGGTTCAACATAGAAATAAATAGGTTACCTACCTATATAAATCATCTTGGTTTTTAGTGCCTTTGTCTTAGAAGTATGTTGTTTATTCTTCCTTAGTTCTTTATTGTTTGTCTTTGTTTGTTCATTAGTTCCTTGTTGTAATGCATCCTCCTCCCCAACCATCAACATTCTAGTAAAAAACTGAGATGCAGAGTAATTTCTTCCTAGAATGCGAATAGGATAAGGCCTTCCGTCTTGGTACACTCGGGAGCACACTTAAAATAATAATTATTTTCGGGTGTTTATTATTATTACTAAGGAAAGTAATGCGAAGCTCAGCAGCAGATGAATGTTTCGAGATTCTGTTTGCATTTTTCGTCGACGTGGTCTCAAGTGAAATCCGATATTCTGCTGACTTTGCTCGTTCTTCGCGTGACTTTCCGCGATCTTCGATGGACAGTCTCCCACCTAACATGAATAGGAAGTCCGCGATGTTTTTCAAACTGGTAGTATACCAACTGAGCTTACGTTCGCTTCCAGTCTGCCACGAACCTCCCACGAACCCCCGACGAATGCTGCCCGACTAATTGTTTCGCCCACATCGACGTCCCTCTTTCGCATTTTATATCCCTTCCACGGAGACCAGACGGCTTGGTTGACTGTTTTTTCTCCCCCCATCTGTGTTTCTAGGTCAATCGGCCTCGCGACATGTTGGACTTCATTCGAAATGGCAAGCTCTTTGTATCTGAAATCTCCTAACTCAATATCATCTTTACATTATACGTACATGTTACATAAATTATACAGGGTGTCTTACTTATGATCCGAAAAACTTCTCCCACGTCTTCTGCAGGTAATTTCCAACGAAAAGTGTCCCTTAAAGTTTTTTCTTAAACCACTAAAATCCTTAGTTTTTTCACTTTTAAGATTTGTTCCGTGTTTTCGACCTTTGGTCACTGAAAAGGCCATAACTCCCTTAATATGAAGATTAATTTCCCGTCTTCTCAGCCTCTAACAATAATTTTTTGAAGGGAAATTAAGGCTGTCAATTTGTTGAGCTAGTGAACAAATGTGGTGATTCTGAGCAATAATCATTAGAAAAATTCAATCATCTCACAAACATTACTAAAATATGAGTTGGATGTGCTAGTATGTCCAAAAATTCACTGTTTTTTTATCGAAAAATCAATTTTTTATCAGTTCAAAATGAATCGGGAGTGTCACTATTCAATCCAGCATGAAAAATTACCTGGAAAACGATACTTAACTCCTCAAGTCATGGTCAGGTCGTCAACCCCCAAAACACTACATTTCCTTGAAAAACACACATTTGTTTCGCATAAAAACTCGATTTTCTCGAAAAAGTTTCCTGTAAAAAAAAAAAAAAACTATACCGTTGGAAAGCTAAGGCTTTTGCGCATTCTTTAGGCTTACAAGCTATAACTTATCACTAGAATGATGGGGGTTTAATGAGCGTTTGAAAAACAGGCAGTTTTCAAGATTTGACGAAATTAACTTTTCGGGCTCATTTTACACCCCTAATTTCCCTTCAAAAAATTATTTTTAGAGGCTGAGAAGACGGGAAATTCAACGCTCATTCCAACGATGTACTCAGATTTTGTTTTACTCTTCATATTAAAGGAGTTATGGCCTTTTCAGTGACCAAAGATCGAAAACACGGAATAAATCTTAAAAGTGAAAACACTCATTTTTTTAGTGGTTTGAGAAAAAAACTTTAAGGGACACTTTTTGTTGGAAATTACCTGTAGAACACGTGGGAGAAGTTTTTCGGATCATAAGTGAGACACCCTGTATATTGTGGCATTGAGTCAAATTGTGATTTTAGACATACTTCACTATACCTAAATAATTGGCAATTTTTTTTTTATGGTCAAAGGACCGTAAAAGCAGATGATGGGACATGGGGCTCTCTTACCCTCAAAATCTAGTAAACTTAGGCTTATTTTTCGGTAACTACAGTTTGACGTCAATAAAGTTTTCAAAACCAAAATTAATATTTTGTACACTCCCTATCAATTCCAAATTTTTCTCAGTAGCCCAAAACAAAGGTTAGATTTTGGGAATGTAGCAAACATTTGCGTTGGGTGACCCATGGGCCTTATCTTCTGAGCTTATTATTTGATCAAGGCTTTGAGGGTTGAGCTGTAAGAGAAAAGAAAAGCCTTACAAACAAATTTAAAACGACATCGTAAACCAAACTTTTTTCAAATTATAAATTTTATATCGTTTTAGCGAATTTTTAAGACAATTCTAGCAATTTTTCGAAGTAATATTTGTTTAGCGCATGTTGAGCAGAAATTACGTCAGGCACTCTCATTCAACCCAATTTTTCTGGTAAAACTAGACATAATTTCAAGCTGAAATTTGGCACCCGGGGTTTTCAAGAGGGTCTGAATCAGATTTTGAGATAATTCCTAAATTCCTACTCATTGGTACGTCAAGACGGGAACCTTTTTTTTAACGCTATAGCGCAATGGGGAACATGGGTTTTGCATTTTGAATTTCAAAATATGATTCAGCGCCCTTTAAAAACCCCTTGTGACTATTTTCAGCTTGAAATACTGGCTGGTTTGCCCAGAAAATGGATTGAAAGGGATCGCATGACGTCATTTAGGTTCCGCAAAAAGGGGGTCCACCCAGGCAGGAGGGGGTCGGTGACGTCAGTTAGGTTCAAATTACAAGACCCATTTTCGTAAACTTCCATACGTCGCGTCGGATACCCCTCATATATATATTCCCCTTTTTGGAAAGCCCTCATTAAGATCTTTTAAATTACAAAATAAAAAATAACGATGCAAGTTCCCCATTGGTATTTTCTGTTGTAAGGGAGGGGATCTTTTGGTAAATTGTCAGAGAGGCTTATTTTTTTTCTTATTGTATTAATTTTATTTACAGAGGCTCAGGAGAGTGCAGACCAGTACAGTAACGAGTTGGAGAGACTGAAATGCGAATTGATGAGATCTGAAGAAGAGAAGAAACGCATGGAAGATCAACTCAGCCAAGTATGACTACCTATCAGTTTTTTCACAACAATGAGCCTTGTCGAATGAACCCCTTCTAGTTTTAAGACGAAAGTTCTGATGTGGATGGAAAATGTAAATTTATGTTACGAAATGCTCGAATCTCCAAATCCACTGCACATGGAGAGCTGAAATTTCCACTCCCTCCGTTTTTTAAGTCGGTCAACCATGCACTCGAACATTTTAGCTACTTCATGTCATTGCACTCGTACCAGTAAATTTTGTGTTGTGAATCTATTTTTATTTCTCAAACAGGTAAAAGACATGCTGAAAAGAGAGGTCCAAAAAGCTGAAAGTGATAACCAGAAGAACTCAGCCATTATAAATGGCTACAAAGAAGTAAGTTGAGTTAGTTTAACTTTTAACAAAGTTTCAACTACGAGTTAAGAAAATTCCATAAATAATTACCTACGTGTACTTAGCTTCCTTAAAAACATCTGTGTGTGTGTGTGGAATAACTTCGACAAAAGTTCACACAAAAGGTTCACGATGGTGTTGGTAAATTTATCTAAACTGACAAACATCAACGCAATCGTTTGCATATTGCTCTGGGCACTTCAGGACGTTTCACATGTAGCATTTCCCCGAAATACGTTGATAGCCCGTTTAAAGAGACTACGAGGTTTTTTAAAAAAACTCGAAGTCCCGCCAGACGGCAAAAAAAGCCTGGTTCCAAAAATCCCCAACAGAGTGCGGGACCCATCTGGTCACCCCATCAACCGCACCGCAGACAACACAGTAGGGAACCTGATAAATCACTTTTTTCAAGCTTGATAGGGGGATTAATAACGCCTATACCCTCAAAATTGCGAGTCAAAATAGTGACCTGCAGCATGTTACAGACAGCCAAAGAAACGAACAGCATGACTTCCAACTATTCCAATATTTTAACTGTGCAGAACCATTTGCGCACACTCTTTTCATCAAGAGTGTCCGCTGAAGATTCTGCGCAGGTACATAAGATATTCGAATAGTTGGCACAGGCCTATTAGCTAGAGTCCAAGTAGGAGCCTCACTTACCCTCGATAACAACTATTATAGTTTTGATTACTCTCTCAATCGACGCCAGTTATGATCGCATGTTATGATTTTGATTGGCATTTACTTATTTTTCTTTAGTTATTGTGAAGCAGAATCTATTCATAGTTGGTATGATTTCAACTGCACAACTAACAATATTTTGTGACAGGTGTGCCAGAGGCTCGACACTGAACAGCAAGTTGCTAAGACGTCTTTGAATCAGCTAATGGTGAGTGTTACGCCGTTTGTAACATCCTTGGCTTCAAATCTGAAGTATACAGGTACTTGCTAGCGAAGCTTGAGTGAAGATCGCGTCGGTGCAGCACCAGTTATATAGTATCCATAAATGTGACTGATTGCCGAGCATTTATGAAATTTGTTCGCCTCGTCAGGGCTCAAAGGCTAGATTACAGTGTGAGCATCACACCACAGTGGAAAATGAAGAACCAGGTAGACTGATACACATCAATAATAATTTATTTTTAGATAAATAGTCGGGATTCAGCCTGAAAAAACCCTCACTTTGAAGCATTCTTCAATTCAAGCGACGTTTCGGGGTCTAAGCCATCTTCAGGCAACCTGTTCATGGGAAACAGAATAGGGATGGGATATCGATATCAATATTATCGAAATAACGATATTTGGCTTTCGATATTTGATATGTAAGCGTCAATACCACACATGCTATATCATCGATATATGGATGATCCAGACCGATAATATCGGATTGAAAAACCATCACAGAACGAAGTAAAAATGCAAAAAATGGCTTTATTAAACATTGAAAAAGGTTACATACCTACTTACATAGGGAAAATAGATCGAAAACTCAAAATAGTAGGTGAGTAAATAAGGTTTTCTTCTTAGAAAAATGACTTCTCGTCAATCGAATGTAAAAACACCAATTTGTTCCGACTGGCTCCCTTGAGTCTATTCCTTTCTGGAGTGAGAGAGAATGTTCCCGGCTTGTGAGAAGAGGCATTCTGATGGAACAGAAGTAGAAACAGATGAGAGGTATTGTTTTGTCTCTTGAGATAACCGTGGAAAAGTTCTGACCGAGGTGAGCGATGAGCCAAAAGTTCAGGGGTGCTTCGCTAACGGTGGAAATAAGAGATAGTAATAACGAATATCGATAATATCGATGTTTTGGTCCGATATTATATCGATGCCACTCAGAAATATCGATGCCACTCAGAAATATCGACATCGATATTTTTCTTGCCATATCCCATCCCTAACAGAGTCCTCAAGTCCCAAAAAATACAGCAGTTCCCTCATGAAAAATAGGAGGGAAACTTTGTCCAACAAACAGAGGAAGGTTGCATCAAAACCATAAGTACAATACTTTTTACAATAATTTCTCAAAAGATACTAATATATTTTTATAAAACAAAACCCCACCAACTGAAACCACCACCCACTTCCAAATCACTAATAACAGTGAAGAGTAATAAAAACCAAACTATTGCAAGAAAGAAACTAAACTTCCTAAAACATAGAATCTACAGTACAATGGGGAACTTGCATGGGTAGGAATTTTGCATTTTGGATCCTAAAATCTGATGCAGCGCCCTTAGAAACCCCATTGCCAATTTTCAACTTGAAATTAAGTCTGGTTTGACCACAAACGAGGGTTGAAAGAGAGCGCGTGACATAATTTCCCCGTACGATGGGAGCTGAAGGTTCCCTCCAGGATGGAGAGGAGAGGAGATGGAGGAGGGAGAGGGATCTTTCAAATGACAAAATAAAAAGTAACCAAGCAAGTTTCCCATTTCGAAAATGTGTGCAGAACCAAGGAAATTAATCATCAATAATTACAATAACAAATAAAACTTATGATAGATCAAACAATAATTTATAAAAATAATTGTATTATTCTTCACTTTTATTAGTGATACGTACCAGTCTATTGGCTTCTTCATTTTCGACGGCGGTGTGATGTTCAGACTGTAATCTAGCCTTCAAGCCCTGATGAAGTGAATACATTTCCTGAAAGCTCATCGAAGGAGGTGAAGTTTCTGTAGACCCCGTTATGATGAATTTGACTTGTTATGATTGAGCTTACTTGATCTACAGTAGTTTGAGTAGGCTCTGGTTCTGAACTGGGTGAAGCCAGCATCCAGTCACTTGGTCTATTCAGAAAGGAGTATTGATATATTGTGAACATTCTTGCCCGAACCTCGACGACCCTGTGATTAGCCCAGAGGTCCCTCAGGCTCCGCTTGGAGCGCCACCATATGGTATAATATTTATCGTCTTTATTGTCGCTACATTGATTGGTTTGTTATTGAATGTGCGTCTGAGGTTTTTTTTTTTTTTTTATCGGAGTGCACTTTGTCGTTTATTTTGCAGCATTCATTTGGACTGGTTTCTTACTTTTCAAATAAGTACTTAAAATCACTGTTTCATCTCTGCCTTATGCTTATGTTGTAGAGTGTGATCAGTGGCTGTGAAAGGTGTGGTGAGCTTGAACAGAAAATGGCTACAAATTCGAATGCTGTTTCCAACAAAACGAAGAAAGCTGGAGAGGATAACTCGGAGGCGCAGCTTCTACACAGAATCACTGAATTAGAGCTGGAACTGGCTCGAGCCAAATTGGGACAAGTGGAAGCTGAATGTAAAAATCAGGTTTGTGTTTGTACTTGCTTATCTTATTTTTGCGTGACATTTAGGGTGGCTAGGCACTTGCGGTTTTCACCAGCGAGATTTAATCGCCCCAGAAATGAGACATACAAAACTCAATGGAAGAACGTAGTTTTTTAGTCGCAGGTGCACGTTCTTCCATTGAGTTTTGTGTGTTTCATTTCTGGGGCGATTAAATCGCGCGGCTGAAAACCGCAAGTGCGTAGCCACCCTTAGGGTCAAAAACACATTGCTGATCCTGATGTGATCGAGAAGTCCAAAAACTCATGAGTTGAAGGTGTTGTATGTATGTTGCAAAAGCAGACAAGTAATAGAATGCGGCCCAAAGAGGCTTAGAGATAGAGGTGGATCTGGCTATGAAATTAAATAGGTACTTCGAGTTTACAAGGAATTTATAAATTAGTTGAACCTGCGTTTCCTATCAAAACGGAGCGCTCCTTGTTGGTATAAAAAATTTGACTTAGGTAGGTAAAGTTTAAACCTAGTGACTTCTCGAAAGTTCTTAGGAAAGTGAATGAATGGATCGGTCTGACCAGAATTGACGTAAAGTCAGGGCGAGGGGCAGATGATTCAGATCATGTTCTCAAGACACGAGGCCAGTCCGCTGGAGAATAGGGCTCCAGAAACAACGAGGGAATTTGCTCGTGAGCAAATACCAAGAATAGCGTTGTATGGAAGGTGAAGCTGTGGGCTGCAATATGTAGCAGACGTAGTAGTTGCAGTAGTAGTAGTAATAGTAGTAGGTCTGCCTTGGATGTCCTGGAGCACTGTGAATATAGATAATGCTCTCACGAAGAATCTAAGGCATGATAGGAAGTTGAGTCCATCACTCGTAACCATATTTGGAGAGAAATACTCACGGATGGAAATATAGATGAGAACAGACGAAATAGGCGTCTTAGGGATGCTGTGACCCATAAATCTTCGAAGATGATGAAAAAAATGTGCGAGTCGTGGGATACTGCGACCCACAATCGGCTAGAAATAGCAAGAAGAGAGACGCGGTTTGGAAGTGAGGCGGCGATTTGGGTAAATCAGGGGAATCTGAATCAGCGAGTTCCTAAGAACGCTTTTGAGATACGAAGTTTCACATTGTGGACTGTCGTATCGTATCGGAGCAGCATTTGCGCATTCGCAACCAGTTACGAAATTTCGCATCGTGATACAACGTCCTATCTCTTACGAAAACTTCGTAAAGTTCGTAAAGATACGACGTTTCAGACACTATGGAAAGTTCGTATCAGTGGCGTCGCTTCGCAGGATAACCTTCCTCAGCGGTAACAGTGTAGCAGACTTTCCATGATCCCACTCGCACGCGGGTTTGTTGTTTTCTTTTTACCTTTTCAAGTTCTCACGGCTGTGTTTTCACCTTGGTTCAAGTTCTCCAAGTATTTCATTCAACAAGGCCGATTTTCTCATAAATATTAAACAACTTTTCCAAATACACAAGGCGATTAGGATACGAAAGCCTTTTGAGGAGGATGCAGAGAGCTTGCATACCGGGAACTTTGTTTGTTTAACTACCTGCGGAATTTCGAGGCTCTCTAGCAACACGGGCAGGTGATCTTTTTCTAATCTAAAATTGTCCCTTACATCCTTGTTTGAAAAGTTCCGCAAGCAAAACCGGCCAGGGACACCTAGCACATGAGGCACATTTCTGAAATGCTGCTGGTGATCAGTATACACTTGAAAAATAATAGTGAGGTCTTCAGCAGACAATAAATCGAAATTGAATGAATTCAAATATTGGTCCATTGCACCCAAAACAATAATAACAACTGCAGATACCCAAAAAACTGGAAAATTCACAAATCACAAAAGTGCTATACTGCAGAAAAAGGAGTTACGAGTTTGTTGTGCGAACTCTGAATTGACTTTGGCGTCACTTTAGGATGCGAGACGAAATTTGAGGTACAGAAAAATGTTGGAATACAAAATCTGAAAAGGTTAGCTTCCGCTTTGCTCGCCCGA
>JAEMON010000004.1:34436908-34447289 GCA_030264115.1 Lygus lineolaris
GCAACATCCATACCAGAGACGTAGAACTGTGTATGGCCATTTAATTTCGTGTACGCTGTTCATTCATTGTTTTATCCAGAAATTTTACTTAGTTTCTCAAGTTGTCAACTGTTAGGCGATGTATCTGGTATCCCGAAATATACTAATTATTCCAAGCAAAAGTGGTCATCATCATCAAGGTGGCCGCCAAATCAAGATTTCCCTGACCAGCGGCCACTTTCATCCCCTTTTACAGTTTCCTGTAGCTTCTGCATCATCACTTTTATACAAGAAATTATTTTTTTAAATGTTTTGTTAGGGACGTAGGTAGGTACTTTTGCCTACATATTCACGTTCATTACCTACGTATTACTTGAGTTACGACTACCTAATATAAATACGATTTTAGGTTGTATAATCATACAACGTGTAATCCCCCACTAATTGATTTGAGTTTCCTCCTATATCTGTTTTTCTATTAACTCCAAAATATTACTGTCAGCTACCGTCCACAAAAAGATTGGTTTGAATTGCCTTGTCCCTTTTTTTCATTACCTGTATAATAACATCCTACATTCCTTAAATGAGACTCTCTATTAATTGACAATACCCATTGTAAAATGAAAATACGAGTATAACTACTCTCGTAAGTTGACGAATTTCTGAAAATTCCATACGAATAGTTAAGCTATCTATTTTTGTTCTTCTGTCACTTTTCTACCTTGTTAGCTGAAGGGAATAATTAACAAGGAGTCTTGAATATTGATTTAGATACATTTCTATGAAGAGCATCATGACGTTTGTATACGATGCATCACTGATGCACTCGATGCAATTCCACGCCAAGAGTAGAGACCAGGACTTACCAATAAGAAAAATTGGTATTTTTCTTTCCTTAGCTCTCCCACCTGATTATTCTTTCCTAATTTATTCCTATTGGCAACTTCTGATCGCTACTTAATTTTGGCGATGGTAACGAGATTATTTCGTCGATAAATAAAATTATATGTATACATAGAAGATACTGTTATTTATTTTGTGGGAATAAGTTGTGACGGTTTGTATTGTATTTTTTCCTCCTTTACACGGTTGGGTTCTAATCTTTCACTCTAACTTCTTGTAATCAAAAATGTTTTTTGGTACCTTTCATTCATTTTATTATTATGAAACGAATAGCTACCGTTATGAAAATATGGTAACTAACAGGTCCCGAATCTGAAAGATCATACAAAGCTTGAATTGAATTATTTTAACAAGTACCTAAGATTGCTCCCCATAGTAGTATCTCATTATTGAAAATCATGCTACCAATTTCTTTAACGCTGATTTTCGATGTTAGTTCACAAATATTGTATCAACGTGGTAAAGGCAACAGCGATTCACAAATATTTATTTACTATGAATAAATACTACTGTTTGGTATGGAAGAAATTAAACCGTTAACAAGTAGGTAGTAGTCATTGGTTCGAATTATTTTTTTCAACTCCTTCCTGTTGTATGTCTCTGATTCATTAAAATTCTAGATTACTCAGATTACAGTAAAGTTATAATTTGTTGATCTGCTAATTCATGTATTACATGACTGGGTAGAGGTGTGCCAATACTCTCGGATCGGGATTGTGGAACCTATTAGACAGTTCCTAGTGGTTTTGATACGATACGACTGATGCGATACCACCCTTGTCTAGGGCGAGCCAACGCAAATGCTAACTGCTAACCCCATCTGACCAGATACCATAGATAGCAACAATTTACTGTAGTATCTTAAAATGACGTTGAACATAAATTGTATCTTGTAGTGACCGGGCAAGAATACATACTCTTGATAGGATTCTTGACTCTTTTTATGAAGAAAAGCGTTTCTCCCGTCTATTAGATCACCCTTCACTACACTCACACAAAAGAGGGGTCGAGATCTACTCCTCTCCTTCCCCAACGCCAAGTTGTCTGTTGTCTCTGGCGAAACATAAATATCGCCGTTGGAGATGCAACACGTGCTAACTGACATTTTGGGCAAAGTGAGAGTATTATGCAGTCAGAAGCGCAATGTAGTGCCACGTCGATCTATGAAGTTGGTTTCAGCAAAAACTCAGAAGAATGCTCTCAAATCGCAAAAAATGATAAAATGTGATATCTGATAATGGAAGATGCAACCTCTCCAACTCAGTTTTTTGTCTCTCCTGAAAAGTTGCCAAAAGTCAGTTAGCGCGAGTTGCATCTTCAACGATGATATGTTCTTCTCCGTGGTCGTGAAAATCGACTCAACAGGCATAAGATTATCTCTTTTGGGCGCAGGAAAACCAAACTGTTACCGGGATAGTAGGTTACATTAGATACGATACTACAATTATGATTGATTGGATCAGGTAAACCGGATCGTATGTATACGGCCTAATACGAGAATACGATACCTCCGAGTTCTGGGCATGCGCAGTAGTAATACGACGCTGTTCCAAGCAATCGGATCTACTAGGAACTCTTGTCTTTCGGTGGAATCATTCCAGAACTATTTCAGGTTGCTCAACTTACTGACACCAATACAGTCTCATGGGCCGGGGGACTGTTGAAGCTGAAGGGGGGGGGGGGGGGATTTTGTTCCCTACTTTCATGGATATTAAATATTGAATGGTAGATTTAGAAGCTAAACCATAAAACATTGAAGACTAGGATAATATTACTACTTTCTACCTCAGTGGATCCTAAAATATTTGTACAGTATCCATGATAATGTAGGCAACTCGTGCGTATTCCACACCTGCGCCTATCACAGAAATTTACAATTTAATCCAAAGGCCAAATGTGAAACCAAAAACAACAACAACACTTCTTTCATGGCTTCACCCATTCCAGGTTCCCCAGATCAAGAAGGCATTGGCATGGAAGAACAAATAATGGAGAACCTTCTTCCATCAAAGGATCAAGATTGCTTGGAGGATTGGGAATGTGAAGCTATGGAAGAATGAAGAAACTTCTTCAGTGGTTTCATCTTTCCAATCTTCATCATATCAAAGCGTTCTCGATATGTATTAATCCTGTTCTAAAGCCGGGTTCACATTAAGCCGCAACGACGTAATCTCGTGCGCTGATGCGTTAGGCCGTAAATGCGTAATTGGATCTGATTGGCTAATTGGCTGTTCGCCATCTTAACGCATTTGCGGACAAACGAGTTTTGAACCTGACTATACCCGATTCAAAAATCTGAATATTTTAGGGGTTCACGCATTTGCGGATCTGCGTATTGGATTATGCGCAGCCAGTTGCGTAGTAACGGGGGGTGGGGGCGGTCCGCCCCGGGTACCACGAGGCCTAGCTACGCCACTTCAGTTGAAGCTCCATGTGAACGGTTGACGGCGTTGAGGTTTCACGGTTATGTGGTTTCTTACCTGATTGGCTAATCATTAGCCAATCAGATCCAATTACGCATTTAAGGCCTAGAGCATCAGCGCACGAGATTACGTCGTTGCGGCTTAATGTGAACCCGCCTTTATTCGACTGCCTCTTCCATCAGGGCCAGGGTGTTGGACGCGTGTCAAACCCCCTCGAATTGGTAACCAGAACAGTATTGGTAATTGTGAACTGCTTCCCACCTGGGGCTGGAGCATGTAGCAACAATTACAACAAAGATCGGTATTGGCACACCTGCCAAGGTCTGGGCCGAATTATTGATTGAATTGCCATAATGTATGTAATATTTTGACAGAGAAGTGAGTTTGGGGACAGATTGGAGGATGTTCTGGAGATTGGTTAAGTACACCAGAAACGGAATTTCAGAATTGGGACAATGGTATGTTATTATTGAAAAACAAAGGCACGATGTAGGTACTCTATTATGTGGAGTAATAATTCGGCGTTGACTTCCTAAGAACGAATAATAAGCTACAAGTACATATTGGATTCTTCTCTAGTCACGTTGTTCCTCCTCTTGTATGAGACGGGGCCGTGAATGGGTGCAAGGTGCTGGGACAGATTGCTTGACTTGAAGAAGTTATGGAGCGGGCTGACTGTGACGGTCTCTGCCTTGTCAGTGTCAGTGAAACATATGGCAGCTACGCAGGGCTTGTTGGTAGCTTCACACCAAGAGACGACTGTGAAAAGAGGAAACGTAATCAGGATAGCTCGGATCATAGAGTATACAATTTTAAGCTACTGTAGCGCCTTCGATCGCAATTTGAGGAATTTTTAGAAGCTTCCCTCCTTCTTTTGGAAACTCTGCACCAACTCCGAAATATGTAACTGTGTACCTACCAGGCAAGGAGGGGACTTCGGACATTTCCGATTTTCCAGTTTTCCCCCCAAAAAACTACTGAACTCACATTTATATTTTTGGGCTACTCTCAAGGACTTACATGCTACCTGCCAGTAACTACTCAAGCTATTATAACTTTGAACTCTCTGGGAGAGTGCGTTTCAAAGAGTGTTCCTCCAGAGAGTTCTGGTTTGAAAAAAATAATAGTCACTAGGAACTAAACAGAATGCTACACTTACTGGAAGCAGGTAAACCAGAAACGAAGTTGGGTTGCTCAAGAGTCCTCTGGTCAAGAGGGTCAGTCCAGGACGAAGTTTTCAAGACTCGGAGGAATGCGCTTGGCAAACTGTTTATTGAATCACATCGGTAATCTGCGGTGGGGCGGTTGCAGAGCACCACTATTTTCTTGGCTGAACGAAGGACCGACTCGATCTAAGGAAAATGCGGTTAATCAGTGATGTGGGTACAGCTAAATTGAAAGTTTTACATCAGTAACTCCCGATGTAGTAGGTATCCGTCGAAGAACCCATCAGCTCACTAAACTATTGAGAACAATAAACATAAAATACAAACCGATAGAGTCAGATTGTTGGAGAGAAGAATATCAATAGAAGAAGACACATCCAGGAGGTAAGTAGAGTTTTTCAATTTATACAACAATGTCGGTTCGGCAGCTTTTCGTCGAGCAGGAAAATCTGTGTCCATTTGCTCATTCGACGGTAACTGAACCTCAGCCAGAACCTGGGCTTCTTCACCGATCAAGTGATTATCGGAGAACCCTGAAATACAATATTGCTTTGATTTTTTGTTCAGGTCAGGATTATGTAACTTTAACTAGGTAATATATTATTAGTTTTATTTAGTGGGTATATACATCGTGGTTGGGAAGTTATGGACCACCCTTACCTACATAGAGAAAAAGTAAAGTTGATGTATTTATTGTTAAGAACTACTAAGGCAAACTTAGTTTTTTTAAATGGGAACTCAACATTTTGTTGAATATTTGGATTCTTCATGATATTTCACACTTCTTTTTTTTTTTTTTACATTGTGTGTTTGGCTGAGTTTTACACGAAGTGGGGCCGCCAAGAAAGCAATTCTTCCAGCGGTAACTGTGTATTTATCATGAAACTATAACTGCAATGGAACATTAAGAAACTTTTGCTGAAAACAAATGAGAGTCAATGGGTCGAGCCAACCTCATCATGGAGATCGCATCTGGCCTCTGATCTGTTGGGCTCCCAGAAACATGTAACTATGTAATTCATTCAAAACTGTTCCTAAACCGTTGGAGGAGTTTGGAGCTAACGAGACTCGAAAAATGCGTCGTTACAAGATCCTGGGGTCACAAGCTCTCCATTGCTTGAGAGTTCAGAAACCCGCGCATGCACACATTGAAAATAGCATGTATGAGCAGGTAAAACTACATTCCCCGTAGGTAACCTCCTGAACGGGGATCTTGCATGGGTAGGAATTATACGTTCTGCACCTCAAAATGTGATTCACCACCCATCAAACCCCCCAGGTACCAATTGTCAGCATCAAATAATGACTGGTTTGCCGAAAACAGGTTGGAAGGGAGCACGTGACGTCATTCAGGTTCCGCAAAAGATGGGTGCTGAGGGACCCGCCCAGGCTGGTGGGTGATGTCAGTTAGGTTAAAATTACAAAACCCATTTTTTGTCACTTTCAATTGTCGGATACCCCTCATATAGCACCTTTCTGGAAAGCCCTCACTAAGATCTTTCAAATTACAGAATAAAAAATAACCATGCAAGTTATTTATAGTTCCTTGCTTCCTTCTCACTTTTCCCCAGAAGGGTCTTTTGATGATGAATTTGTATTATAAATATTTGAATTGTCCTACTTGTTACTCTACTCGTAGATGAGGCGTCGCCTGATGCGATTGACATTATAGTGATGGGCGAAAAGAATGATTTCAATAATCGAATACCGAGTATTCGAATGATTTTGATATCCGAATGATCATTCAAATGTGGAGAGAAAAACCACCGCAATTTTGAACTGCATTCGGATGAAAGAAACTAGTTGTTGAATGAACCGGAGCAGGTACTTCTTCACTTTTGTAACAGTTATTTCTTTCCTTTCTCCCTTATAAGTTACGCGCAGAAAAGTTTGGTGTGGGGCTTCTTCAGTAAGGACAAATAAGAGAGGAAAAATTCATTCAGTTACGTGCAATTTGTGCAAAAAAAAACTTTTTAATTTTGTTCAAATTAAAGTTTAGGTATTTTCGAGGTTCGTTTTCCATTTAGTTAAGTATGACCTAATACCCATATTTTACCTTCAAAATGTGAATGACCAAATAGTTAGGTATGTAGATGGATGGATTATTATTATTATCATCGGAGAGTTGAAAACATGATTTACTTAGATTAGGTGCTTACCTAATTATTATTTTAGTAGTCGATTGGAAAAAATAAAATTGAAAAAACCACTTCCTACTTAGAAAATTAGTAACGTGATATAGGATTATATTGAAAAAACAAAAACACCCAAATTTAATTAGTTAATACTGATGTTAGAATTGAAAATTCAAGAATAGATAAGAAAAATATAACTTGATTTCTCATTGTTTTTATTAAGTTACACGAATGAAGCTCGTTTCATTCGAATGATTCGTTTGGATCATGAAAGAGGAGCGGGAAAACCTCCAACAGATCCGAATGCAAAACAACCAATCGCAGAACAGATGCTAAAGTATTCGAATGAAAAACAACCAATGGAATTCGGATGAAAATCTCGGCTATGGTTGTTCTGTGACAGACAGTACCTACTTGTTCATTCGCGTTGGTCACTGGTTCACGTGTCACAGTTCCACCCTCCTGTATCTTGAGCTTCGCAAAGATACTGCTAGTTTCGCTACGATACGAATGTGAAAGTATTCGAATACTTGAAATCTCACATCCGAGTATCCGAATGAATTCAATAATCGAATGCCGCATTCGATTCTTCATTCAAATTGCACATCACTATGACATTATGCTTCCCCAGCTTGGCATCCTCTTCATTTACTCACTCCTCGTAAGGAAGACGGAGAGGAGCTCCGTAGTCGCTTCCTTCCTGTCTGCTTGAGGATCTACTCGTGTGGCTAGCCAGGAAGTTTTCTAGGAGCCTCAGACAGATTTGATGATGAATTAGTCGGGATCTTTACGCGGGAGGCATTAACGCGTCTTGACGCGATATCTATCTCCCCAACAGGTTTAAACAAGACTTAAGGAACCCAAAGTTGTCTCTGTTACTGTGTCACCCAAACTCAGGGCTAACCTGTGGCCTCTCCTCGCTTCGAGGAGGGTTGAGACCCAGTCCATTTCCTTCCAGGTCCATGGGAGCAACTGTGGCAGCTCCTAAAAGTTTGTAGGAACAAACCTTCTGTATAACCTCGAGGTTTCAAGGAAGTTGTTGGGGTGTGACCGTTACAGCAAGTATGGACGACTCCCAAAGTTCCATAAATTATTTGTATAAAATGTGTGGGGCCCCCTTTCTAGAACGGTTTATGAAACAGGAACTGCTAATTGTAACGGTTTCAACTAGGTAACTATCGTAACGGTTACAGATTTTAGGTGGAACGTCACATCACGATCCAGAATACAAAAATTTTGTTTTCAGTACTGGCCAACTCATGGTAGAAAGAATACTGTGGCCTACTGTAGTTTATCTGTTACTCGGTGATACTGGCACTAGAAATGAACTGTGGTCATACCTCTAGCTACGTTCCCTTCACTGATTATCAGGACATTGCATTCAGCTCCAAGGGATCCAGAAACCAGTTCTTTGACTTCAAGAGAATTCCTGCAATAAATTAATCAAACGCAGTTATTGGACAGAATAATTCTTGGAAACTTAAGTATGTGGCTTGTTCAACCGGTAGGTAGTTCCATTACTGAGGTGACAAATGTGGCAATCAATAATCTGGAACTTTTCACGTTTTGTCATCTACTTTTTATTAGATTTGACCCGTTGATGGTAGATTGCACTTGCACTAGTGCATCGGAGGCAAGTGAACACTGCACAATAAACCACACACAATAGGTACCAGACTATCTAGATTCTAGAAGAGACACCACTATTTGCCACGGTTCGTGCAGAATCTTCACTGATTTTCGGAAGGTACCTTCCTGCTGTGGCCACTTTTCAAACAAGAAACAAATTTAGAAAGGCTGACTCGAGACCAAATAAACCCGACACCTTTATTCCTCTGGCATGTTCTGCTATATTATAATATAATAGAACATAGAACGGCATTTCATTATTTGCTGCATATATTATGCTTAGCAAAGAACGTCAAATTCTCCTAAATAGATAGTAATTTATATTATGGACTAGGTACTTAAGATAATGAAAGAGTAGTGGGCGAGAAGTTACCCATGAATAGCCGGGCTGCCATCCTCTTCATCGTCGCTATCGTCGAAGAAAACCCGAGATGACGGGAGGATCACCTCTCCGAAAAAAGTAGCCATTGATAGAAACCAGCCGACTGACAATAACGAGAGAATAAAGGAAAAATAGGTAGGTAAGCAATCACTCAGACGTCAGAACCAGCGTCAAAACTCAAAACTTTAACTTATCGATGACTTCACAAAAATCGCTTTAAAAACGAAAACATCATCCTACATCGTAGTGATAATATATGAGAGATAACGTTGCCATGGTGATCAAGATGTTAAGGATATGAGCTCAAAGTAACATTGAGCAGCAATTTTATCGAAACTCTTTTCTAAGTTCTTTCTTTTTTTTCTTCTAATGATAACAACAGTAAACAAACGTTTGAAGTGGCCTTTGCTGCTTTGCTTTCGTCCTTCGAAGTCGTGGTCGAAAAAACTTGTCAACTTCATGTTATAGCTTGTAGGTGTAGGTAATTTTATTATTTTCAAAGTTGTTTTATGTTACAGATTTGGTGCTCACCTTCTATCAATTCCCGCGGTATCGCATACTACAGAGTTAGGTAGGCCTACTCTGAATAGGGTGGGCATTACTCAGTAGCTATTACTCATCGTTGCGTCAACATCCTGCTAACTGTACATTATTTTGTTATACACCATGGATTGGATATTTGGCAAGAAACCCACTGCAAAAGGTACGTATACCTACCTCTTAACATACTTACTTTCTTCATAGACTTACAGTAAGTAGCTAGGTACACATTTCAATATAGCAAGGTAGGTATTAACAATTAAATAGGTACCCAGGTAAGTAGCTACTTGGGGTCTTGGGCCAGTCCTGTTTGCTGAAGCTGTGAAAAGTTTGATTGCTGTACCTACTTAAAACGTAATAAAAAAGTTATGGACCGTTGCTAACTTCACTGGGGTTAAACTTGGGCACTCCCTGCCATCCTGGTTGTTTTGCTTCGTATTTTCAGACTTAGCATAACTGTTTATATACTTTCAGACTAGCATTCCTACCCTAACTTGAGGCGTAGGTAAGTTACCGACTTCACTGCGGTCTACGTTTACCCTCACTATTCTTTCTATGTCCTAGACGAAGATTCTCAACCTTCATCATGCCCCTCTAGCACCATGACCATCTTTGATCTCCCCCTCTAGGGCCCAGACGATCCCCTAAGACTGTGATCACCCGTGTGCAAAATTTGAAGTTGTATCTCTTTAACAAATAAATGGAATTTATTGTCGAAGAAGTACAGCGATTTTGATTCATGTTGCAATTACGCTTTCAATAGAAGTCAGTAACACGCAAATGATAACACTTAATTTTTTGAACATGAAAGACTTGGACTCGATTGTATAAAATGTTAACCTTTGCGATACAGGAAAATTCTTTACTGCGACATACATGAGTATGAATTGAAGTCAGCTGCCACTTTGGTCTCGTGATGCCTGTCTGTTAATATCTTCTGACCCTATGTTATTATTATTATTATCTACTATTTTCATACAGTTTAACAGCCCTAATGTGGGCTTGGGGCCCCCAGGGAGGCGCGCCCCCCAGGTTGAGAACCACTACCCTAGACCCACTGTACTAACTAATACCTATTGATATTTTATTATTCTTCCTGCATGGCTGGGTACCATAATTATAACAGAGTAATCAAATTAATAAACCATTTACCTTTTGTAAAAATGCCTAAGGTGACCAAAATGTTCAACGATTTTCGCAATAGGTACCAAGAATAATGTGGTG
>JAEMON010000004.1:34459801-34476028 GCA_030264115.1 Lygus lineolaris
ATCAAAAGAAAGTTCAAGTTCGTTGTCCAGAATTTTTGGAGTGTTTCAAGGGGTCAAATTTTGAACATTTAGAGTCAGAACTCGCTATAAAACGTGTTTTTTGAGGTTTTTAGGAACCACCTTAATGAATTACCATCCTAAACATAGGAACATAATGGTATATTCGGAATCAGCGTGAAATTTCCCTATGAGAATCACCCACCTAATCGGTTAAAATTATTCTTCGAAAATTCGCTCACCGACTAATGCTACATGAAAGGAACTTTAAGTAGTCAAAATTATCTGGGAGTGTGACCATTCGATTCAGCGTCAAAAATAACATGGAAAACGATACCTACTACCTCAAACCATGAGTAGCCGTGAAATGCCCGATTTCCCTCAAATGTGTCGGAAAACACACGTTTTTTTCGCATAAAATCTCGATTTTCTCAAAAAAGTTTCCTCTAAACAATAAAAACTGACTATACCGTTGGAAAGCTGAGACCTTTGCGCGTTCTTTAGGCTTACAGGCTGTAGCTTATCACTAGAGTTTTAGGGGTTCTAATGAGCGTTTGAAAAACCTGCAGTTTTCAAGATTTGACGAAATTAACTTTTCGGGCTCATTTTCACCCTTAATTTCCCTTCAAATAATTATTGTTAGAGGTTGAGAATACGGGAAATTTAACGTTCTTTCCGACGATGTACTCGGATTTGGTTTTATTATTCATATTAAGGGAGTTATGGCATTTTCAGTGACCAAAGGTCGAAAACACGAAAAATATCTTAAAAGTGAAAAAACTCAGGTTTTTAGTGGTTTAAGGGAAAAACTTCGAGGGACACGTGTTTTGGAAATTACCTGTAAAACACGTGGGGGAAGTTTTTCGGATTATAAATGAAACACCCTGTATACGTACCATTCCATTTTCCTTAGTTTTGAGAAACCGTTCTATACAAATTCCGGCACCAGTAGGTTTTATTTTTATGTACTGAATAATTCATTTAGGACCAAAAAACTGCTTAATATCTTTTCAATTGAATCTTAGAGATTTTTAACCAGGCATTTGGAGGAGACATTGAATTCAAGTAAATCTTTCAAGAAATTTGTGTAGAAAGCAATATTTTTTGACTGATGGGCGAACGTACAGACAGACAGTTTCTCTTCGGTTTTTTGATTGACTTGAAAAAAGGAGGAAGGTGTTGTATTCAGTTTGTCACGGGTCGACGTCTTCATACATTGAAGAACCTATGTCATTAATTAAAAATCTTGCATTACAACAATATTCTAGTGAAAATAAATAGTCAGAATGAGGAATAAATATTTGTAGTAGATAGGTTAATTTGATTAATCATACACCTTGAACAGATGTACAGCCCGGACTGCCAATTTCTATGAGGTGTGTTCATATTTGTTTGATCGCCGCAATAATTAATTATAGGGGATACAACGTACCTCTATCAGGAGAGAAAAAAAAAAGGTGAAAGGACCTTGCGGATATCGCTTTGAAAATTAAAAGGTGATTTTACATCTGTGATTACCGCTACGGTTCACAGAGAAGAGATAACGGACCTCCATCGCAAGGCCATGGTTACAACAGACAACGTTCCAAAGAAAGACGATCAAACGCGGGAGAAAAAATTAGATGTCTAGAAATGTGCCTATCATAATCCGTAATCATGTCTAAAAATACCGGGTTGCCGTAATATAGCATTCGCAATCGGAATTAAACCTTTTGCAAACTGAATTCAACCTTTCGCAAATTGAATCAAACCTTCCTCAAAATCGATTAAACCCTTTCCCAATTTGAACCCTCTAAAAATGACAATGATTAATCAAAGGGTTTGATTTGCGAAAGGTCGACTCGGTTAGCGAAATGTAGAGCGAGAGTCCGGTTTTAGCGCCCCGCGGTTGCCTATTTTCCCTTTTAATTTAACAAGTCCGAAAATTCTGTACTAAATGATTTGAAATTTTATAGTAATGTTCTTTACATCCGGAAAAATGTCTGCCGGAAATTTTGTCCAAATCGGTCGAATAGAAAAAAATCGGCAAACATTATTTTTTAATGTGGAAAAATGGGTCATTTTCATGTTCCTTTTTCTGAACAACCATTGGGCCGCTCGTAATCAAATTTTCACACGTTTTTCTTCTACATATGCACAAACGTTACTGCAAGGGATTTTGAGGAAAAATAGTTGATTGATTTTTTAGCTCAAGTAGACGAAACTCAAAAAAGTGGCCTACCAATCTAAGCACGTTCTTGTGACACATAAATCTGTATGTACGAAATAAAAATTACCAACGAAATTTCAATGGCACCACCTCTAGATCACATCTATGTGAACATCTTGTCAAAATTAGAACGACATTAGTTGAGTAGTTACCAAGCAAAAAGAACATTTGTTAGCCGAAAAGTGACTTTCCAGGTCAAAACCACATCACATGTGGAATCTTCAGTATCCTTTTTTGTCCCATGTTCAGTTCCTATACTATTTAGTATCCATTTAGTGTCCATGTATTCCATCACTTCTGAATGTGCTTCAAGAAAGTTATCAATGACGATGATGTTGTTGTTATGATGATGTTGTGTTATGATGTTATGAGTTATGATGAGTTATGATGTTCTGTTTACAACTTTTCGTATCAACTATTATAAAAGCTTGCGCTATGTAAGATTTCCAAACAATCATAACTCCAGTTCTGGTCTTCCGATTTTAATTTTGTTCTTACCAAATCGTCCGGAATTTCATGTAGTTATATTAATAAATTAAAAACGAAAAATCTATTTTATTGATATTATTTTGGACTACTCCCTCAATCAAAGGGTTTGATTCAACTTGCGAAAGGTTGACTCGGTTAGCGAAATGTTGATTCAGTTATGAGTTATAACAATTAATTATAACAACATATAAATCGAGAATTTGAGTTCATCAGACCAATATAACGCATCTCAAGACACATTTCTTTTTGGTTTATGTAGGAGTACATACTACTGAAAATCACTACCTACTTAAATCTTTGGTAAAGTGAATGAACTGAGTGCTAACAATAATACAACTATCAAAGACCAGCAGTAACAGAATGCCAACCCTTGTTGGTATACCTCGACGTAAAAATGACTGATAGTTTATCTTAACTACAGTGTAAAATTCATTTTTTACCACCAAGGGAACAATAAATATTGCTAACGGATATTGCTATAAATTTTCAACAGACTATTCGTTGTTCACAGATGGGAAAATGAGTAGTAAACAACATTGCTTATGTATTCTAAAATATAACTGAGATTCTCAAAAATACACACTTTCTTCCAGTTCAGTTCCATCTAGGAAAAATATTATATCCTAAAAAATGAGGAAACGGCTCTTGTTCTTTAATTTGGTTCCTACTACGGTTTTTTGTGGAATGTTTATTTCGCTCGGTGGGTAAACTGATCAGTTCCATCTCGGAAAGGTCCACGACCTTTATATCTAAATGGATTTACCACGATCTCTATACTAATAAAAAGTAAAGAAATACGTGAAAATCTGAAATATCCTTTGTTTTTACAAGGGGGTTCACTAATGTAAAACTTGAAGTTAGACACACACAAGTTTGAACACTCTGTGAGATACCTACTTACTCAGAAAACGAAGGAAACCTTCATCTTTATTGTCATGATTGCTTTCAACATTATTAATTTTTAAATCATACAATCTAAATGGGATGTGATTGCAACCACCACTCATCAGAGCCACATATACTCGTCTGATGTGTGATGTAAAAATTGTTTTACTCTTAAATCAATAATCGTTGGAAATTCCCTGTTATCCCTGACCATTTAAGTCATTAATAACGACGAACACAGAAATAAGGACGACACAATGAACGTTACATGCACTTCACTGTTAAGACTATCAGGAATTGTATGAGCAATCAGTAAATTATGAGTCTTAAGAAGAGATTATGGCATGTTGGGAAGAAACTAGTCAACCAGTAGGTATAGCAGTTGCTGGAGTCGTAAACCTTTGAATACATCCTCGAATTGCTACCCAATTCTTGCGGGAATCATTCAAGACATCGGTGGTGCCTATTTATGATTCCCTTGAGTCATACGAATTTTTACTTAAATATCCTATTTATATTTTAAGAGTTACTTAGTATAAAAGCGTTATCGTGAGACGATCGGAGGACTGAAAACACTGTACTTATTTCTTTCATTCTGGTTGTTCTTTGCCTATTCATTTTTTCATGGGTCTCCCTCCTTCCAATTTTCCCAACTAATCCCCAAGAAATTGAAATTTGTACTTAAAGAAAGAAAAAAAGACTGGAATATAGGTACCTAACCTGTTGTAGAAGTTATGCGTGTTGCAAAGATTATTGGTGGACACGGAGCCGAATTTGTTTTGGAAGGTCTAAAAAGTAAAAGGCGAATGGAGGGTTGGAGAGACAACAGACAGTTAGTTCTTGCAGGTAAAAGAGTAGCGAGTCGGGATTCCAAATAGGGTGGTACTGGGGGGAGCACGAGCAGATGCTAACCACCGAGTCGTATTTTACGAGTGGGTGAGTCAGGACACGAGTCGACCTACGAGACGTTAACGTTAACGTGCGAATTGGATGGAGTTTGTAGATTTCAAGTAGTGATTTTGAAGTTCTTGTTGTTTAGAATTGTCTCTTATGGGTTTCTCTCGATACTCGAAAATGAATATCAGGAACTGTATGAGGCCTATTTCGTGAATGGTAGGGAAACGGATCTGATTATGGAAGGCTAACCTACCTCGAGCTTTGGTAGAATTGGCGGGGACACGGCTGGCTTGGAATACCCGATGTTGTGAGCATACCGAGCATTCCTGAGAGCGGTTATAAATTACCAGGTGTCACAGCTTTGTTGTCTTACCCTAATAGACTGCCATACTTGGAACCAATTCTTGGCTATTCAGGAGCAACATTAGTGGGTTGGGTTGTTGAGTAAACGGGTTGGAGGAGGTACATAGGTAGTTATGGAAGATCCTTTTTTTTCCTTTCCTATACCTATTACATGTACCTACTAATTGTTATGTTGTATCCTGTTGTTTCATACCTACCTACTATCGTAAATAAAGCAATTTTTCAATTCAATTCAATCCATGGTGCCAGTATGGTTACCTTCAACGAAGGTTATATAGTTTTTGGGAGTCCATTCGGAGCCCCACTCGTTGACGAATAGGCCAATTCCATTCGTGCTACGAGATGACTCTACTAGTAACGAGATACACGCGCACGCGCACAAACCGATTTCTATTCATCCCTACTCGTAACCGGACTCGCTCCTCGTATACCTGCAAGAACATGTCCAACATGTTCACCTCCCGAAAGTGATCACAAGGAGACTCAGAAGCCAAATGCTATCATATCCTGGTTTTCCTCAATAAATATTGAGATTCTTTTTTTTTTTTGCTTCAATGGTTACTGTTTCAATATTGTTTTTTACCTCAAAGGTTACCTCGATCAAAAACATTCTTCGAATTGACATCAACATTACATTGAACTCTTCTTAAAACCTTTGGTTTGTTCATTCAGAGAAACCCTTTTCTCACGTCGTAAATGTGTCGCATCCCGTATTACAAGAATTAGTAGTAGTTGGTAGTTTATCAATAGCTGATTAACATTACCAATTTGATGAAAGTCCCATAAATTTCACAACATGACAAATGAAAAGTACTTCTGATTCATTGTTAATTTGATGACAAACAATCACAGGAACGTTCAAATCGAGTTAGCGGACGACCCTAATTTTTTATAATACGAAAAATAAGGTTAATACAATTAAATGAAAACCCTGGTATAGAGATCTAGGAACTGAAGGAAGGAATTAGTTGTTATGGTTGACCACCATGCGAGTCCAATCTTCAGGCAAACCCTTGGGATTCCGGGATCATGCCAAAGTATTGATCGCCTCCTTTTCTTCTTCATCGTCACCTAAAACTATGAGAGCATTCAGTTGTGGATAATGAATATAAACTTGGTTAATTCAATGTTTAGGCCATAAAAGTTGATGGTGGGTTAGTTATTACCTATCATGATGATAAATTAAGAAGATCAAGATTACCTAGCACGTGTTGATTAGCTTACTTTAAACTTAATTTATATTGCATGCATCATTCCTGCTAGCCACCTTTTCCCAAGCAGGAAGAGCTCGCTTTTCTGCAAGCCATTAAGCAATGTTTCTGTGGCACCTATAAATTATTATCTCATTTTCCTTACCTGCAAACTCATTTATCCATGGTTTTATCCATCCACACTCTGAGGCGCAATCTTCTGGATGGTTCTGAACTACTAAGTGCCCACTTATAAGTTACCATCACCAAAATTTATCTCCTTCTCTGTTTTCCACTTTTACTGGATGGCACACTGCCGAAATTCGTCTTAGGCAAGGCAACGAGTTTTCTTGTGCAATTTGAACGAAGAATATCAATATTGCAGTTTTTTCCCTTGTAGGGAGTACTTCATGCTGGGATTGTTACTATGGAATAGTTTTAGGTACTTAGTTGAACTTTGGAATGATCCCAATATTGACCATCATAGCTAGTGGCATTACAAAGTTCATTGAGAATGTCATTTCGGGATTTACGCCGAATCGGTATACTATTTTCCCTTTTTCTACCAGAGGTGGTAGGCCTGGCGAACCCAGGAGTGAGGAGAGGGGTAGGGATTCTCATTCCTAAGGGCTGTTCATACTTCTCTACCAGGTCTCTTCCAGACACCAGTTGCTTACAGCTTAATATAACCTCTTCATGCCTAATTTAACAATTTGTGTCTTTATCAGTCATCCCACTTCTGATTTTGGGTTTACTATGAAAGCAAACCTTGGATCGAAGGAGGGTGACTGATTAAGACACAAATTGTTAAATTAGGTCTGAAAAGGTTTTATTAAGCTGTAAGCAACTGGTGTCTGGAAGAGACCTGGTAAAGAAGTATGAACAGCCCTTAGGAAAGAGAATCCCTACCCCTCTCCTGTACTATTAATCGATCACGTAACAATCAACGGACGAACCATCACCGGATCACGGAAAACTAAATCTTTATATTACCTGCTGTACATGAGGTGGACTTCTTTATATAAGATTAAGCCTTAAAAACAATTATTTTTAGTTTCTTTGGTTTTACAGGTATAGTTTGTGTTTTGACATTGTTAAGTCTAAATGATATTTCGAGACTCATCACAAGATTTTATCGACAAGTATAACTTTGGTTTGTGCTTTAGCAGTGGCGACTCACCCGGTTGAGGCCCTCTGGGTGGCGTGCACCTGACTAGACAAAGAACGAAGCCTCCAATAATTGGAGGAATCCCAGCCAATAGGAAGGGCAGCGTATAGCTTTTGGTGTGATCGTAGATCATTCCTGGGAACCAAAAACAGTGAAGGTGATTAATATCAGATCCGGGGGCGGATGCAAAAAATTCGACGGGCCCATAGTGTCTCCAAATAGAGGTTTTCCAAACAAACATAATATGTTTCCAATAAGAATGGAGGAGACCATATTATGGTCTCCTCTTATTGGAAATTTGTCGCCGATTCCGAATAAACGATACGTATCTGTACCTAAAATAGCTAAATAGCTGCAATATTGTTTGCAATTGTTTTTGTATGAGAGAAAACTAGAAGACCTGAGAATTCTGCGTCGAATGAGACCAACGCCAGCTCACCAACACAGTGGCCATGATTTTGGCGATTTTCCAAAGTTTCCGGTAAGTAACCACAATACTTGAAAAGACGTGAAAACAGAAAATGAATTAGCGGCAGGATTAGGTACCTTTAGGGACATAAATGGTATATTCGGAATCAGTGCGAAATGTCATATACGAATGGAGGGGACCATATTTTTGCCCAGAAACCCTCTATTTCGAGCCACTGTGCAGCCTGGACTATCGGATCAAAGCGGGGCTCACTCGCTAAATCCAAATCTCCAACCTCTTCATCAACATATTATTATGTTGGTACCTACTATTAAAAAAGGACCACCCACTGGGGACTGCAATCCCGCTGGATCCCGCTCATTTTGAGACAATAAGTAGTACATTAATATAATAGTAGGTACTTGATTAAAGTACTTAATTTGTATAATGTTTATAACTTTGATAAAGTGTAGGGCATTCCTATAAATATGCCAAATAAACATAATTTGGATAGGTAACTTAGTAGGTAGCTACCTAATTATTTGTACTTTGGAATTTGTGGAACGATTCGTGTCCATATTACTGCCTACTCGAACAAAAATGATAAAACACGACTGTGAATCTTCATCAGTTTCGATTAACTCGTATTAACTTCAGCTGCTACATACTACTTAGAGATTGCTGGATACATAAGCGAAAAGTACATCCTATGGCCCTCCATAGATTGGAGCAAGCCCCCTTGGCCATTATAGATGCAGTGGCGCTAAGCAGTTTTCTATAAACGGAGAGGGCCTCAAGATCTGGATAAGAATGGGGAGGGTTCTGTATTTTTTAGCTGCTTTTTTGGACCCAGCAGACTTTCCCCGGGAGTCTGGCAGCTCAAAATCAATTTATACGGACGTGTACTTTCAATAGTGATCTTCTGTCAAGCTGTGCAATTCGGTTGTGTATTCATATCCTTTGTACGTGTGTTGTTGTGTTGGTGGTTCTGCTACGTGACTTTCATCCCCAACGGAATTCAGAAGACTTTGTTTGTTGAAGAGTGTGTGGAATGTGGTCACAGAAATTACAAACAGTGGGTAGCCGAGGGTCAATCAAGGCTACAGATTCGGATTTAGCACTCTTTAAAACCTGCTAATACTAGGTTTCATCTCGAAAATCCAATAATTTTCAATCACTTACAAGCAGAGCACAGTTCCGTGATTTGAAATGAAGAGGGAGGGTGCTGTGCTATACTGTCGAATTAGTAGGTAGGTAATCTATCTCCCTGTAGGTAGGTTAATTGTGAACAATAGTTACCCTCTTATTACGTGCAGTTTGTAGGTACCTAATAATAATAATACATATACGTAATTAACCAATGAAGGAAGGCACCTACTTACCTACCTACCTAATATACGTGTAACAATACCTACCGAACCCGCTTGTAAATGTGGGTGAAGTTGTACCTAAACAACGAGTCGTAATAAATAACGAAAGTATGTACATTTGTAGGTACCAACCTATACCACTAATTATACCTACATAACGAATGTTAATGTGGTTGCGTTATGATAGATACTTATGTACCTACCATACCCTTGGAAGGTAATGTGGGTAGGTAGGTCTTTTTCCCAAGGTCAAACACAGATTCTGTAAAAGTGACATCTCGTGAAAAGTTTACTAGAGAATATCTCCTGCTAAAAGACTATCTCCTCCCGAGACATTTTGAAGAAGATTATCTCTTTCCACTGTCTATTTTCGGGAATAGAATGCATATTTTATGGGCCCCACAAAGAGACTGGGAGGGTGGGGGGCGCTCTCCCACTGGGGCTTTTTATAGGCCCTACAGAGGCCAGTGGAGGGTGGGCTCTCCCATTGGGCTTTTCACAGGCCCCACAAAGAGGCCAGTTGTGGGGGGGGGGGGCTCACTCACTACTGTCTCAAATCTCTGGAGCCTGGGTCCCCACATGCACAGCACGTGTAGGAAACCAGGTCTCCACAGGTTTGGAACTAGTTATCTGTTGTTATCAGCTCAAAATTTCCCCATTTTTTTCCTTTTTCCCTTTTTCCAATTTTATTGGCGGCTCACTGGGGAAAGTTTTCCCTCGTCTGATTCTGCTCAATTCAGTAAGTAAAAAAACGATTCACAATCATTAACATTACGCTTTCTAACTGAAAACTAAGTTTAGTTTTGAAAAAACTTATGAAAATAGGAGTGGATAGTGATAACTCAGTTGTTATAACTATGGATAAATTATACCTCTTAGCCACTGTGACTTTTATGAATTAATGCTCTAAATTCATAAAATATTGGTGATTGGACGTGATTGGATCAGTCACGTACACAGTAGGTAAATGATCCAAGCATTTCTCAGTGTTAGTGTTGCGGTTGTATATTCTAGGTACGTTTTACTAACGGAGTTGTTTCCAATTTTATGTAAACTAACCTGCCAAGGGCGGCCCAATCGTCAGTGGAAGCGAGCAGAAACCAAGGAGGAACCCAATAGCTTGCCCTGCCCCTGACTGTCCGCACAGATCAAAGGCTATGGGCCCCAGAAGAGAAATGAAGCATCCATCGAATAACCCCATCCCCAGGGCTATAAGCTCCAGAATGACAAATCTGTGAGTCACCGTCATTAACATTGTGAGTACTCCAATACATACGAATGACAACTGAAAAATAAAATTGAGGATTTAGATCTTATATAATGCATACATCATAAAAGTAAATATGAAGCAATTGTAACAATTTGAAGAAAAACAACTTCTCTAAAACATTCCCTCCAATGGTTTGAAAGAAAACAAGGTTGCCGTTCAATTTTTAGTTAGAGCTTCACTGCAGAGCTTTTTGAACGTATTGAGTGAAGATTTCGACGGTCGGGCTTAAAAATCGGTCTCTTTTTTGAACGAAAAAGGGTAGAACCTACTTCTTTTGATACCAAAAAAAGGATATGACCTACCTGCTTCTTTTGATACCAGATAGATGAATTGTTCAGTTTGAAAATCTGGTCTTGGGACTAACAAATTTCACAAACTAAACAATTTTTTGGAATAAAGTATTTCTGATTATCTGAAAAAATAATAGTTATTCACTCAATATAAATAGGTGGTACATAAAACCAAAAATATTTCTGTACCTGCTGAAGAAAAATTCGATCTACTCGAGGATTATCAGCAATTTTTCCAAAAATTATTCTCCCCAGTCCAGAGGTCAGTCCAAGACACGTGACTAGAATTTTCCCATCTTCGTCGGGAAACCTAGTTTGAACGAATTCAACCTGAAATTGTTCCCAAAATAAAATCATGTCATCAATTCAATTCAATTCGTTTATTTGTAATTAGTCAGTAACTGGCTGTTACAAGGAAATAAAATCATGTGAATAACCAATATTCTAATGTTTACTAATGTTTTTTTCGAAACCATGCTCCATGCTAACTTCTCTATTATGTTGCTGCCCCCTACAGTTCGTAATGAACTTAATGCGCTCTTAAGGCCATATCACATGAGCGTTTTTCCAGCTTTTTTCGGCTTGAAGTTGAAGAGGACGAGTCAGTTTTTTTCCAAAGTTGAAGAGGAAGAACCAGCTTTTTTCCAAGGTCAACTTTTCCATCCCCACCCCCATAGCACGCTGCGCATTCTGGCGGAGCTTTTTTTAGGCCTCTGGCAGATTTAGAACACGTTCTTTTAGGATTTTTTTTCTCGGTAAATGCTGGAAGATAAACCTTGAAGGGTTTCAATCACATCTCCATCGACAACTGCATTGCCACCTTCTATTTATTTTCAGTTTGGAAAAAATCTAAAAAAAAATTAAAAAAAAATCTAAATCTAATCTAATTCCTCCTCTTCAACTAATCAAATCAAATAATCAAAAAGGGGTACTTTCCTGTTATCTGGTACCTGCGAAAAAATTCTTTCCTGTTTTCTGGTACCTGTGATGGTTTTTCTGTACCTGGTTCTGTACCTGATTTTCTGGTACCTGATATTTTGACTGTTTGTTGCTTAGCATGTAGATTTTTGACTTGCCACGTCGAACGCTATTTATGGTCAACCACAAGTACAACTTCGTCGATCCATATTCCGGAGCCCATACTCAGACCGTCGAACGCTTGTGGGGGTCAGCGAAGTGGTAATCATTATTATTATTTTGAGTAATCAATGTTTGTTATTTTTGTTTGATTAATAAATGCAGGTACCAGATAACAGGAAAGTTGTTTTTGTTTGATTAATAAGCGTAGGTACCAGATAACAGGAAAGTACCCAAAAAGGCCCTAACGAAATTAATAGCCATATTCAAGTTTGAAAAATTCCTCTATTCCAATTCTTTTTTCAAAATTTAGTGTTTTACAGGCTAAGGCAGACCCTACTTTGCCTAACCTGACCAGCCGGCTCTTTTAGAATGACAAACGCCCATGGTTCAATAAAACTTACTTTTAGTTTATTATTTTCAATTATGAACCTTTGGAATCAAGCACGATTTTTTTTTAACTCCCCTCAAAATGTGATGTTTTATGTTTCTAGAAAGTACGTAGAATCCAAAAATCGAACTGTTATTGGATCTACAGAAATAGAGAGGTCTTTGAAGCGCATTGTTTTCGTTATGAGGCAGTTTCCTTACTATTCTTTTACATACCATGTAAACGTAGGGAACGAAATAGCCAAATAGGGCTATTGGAATCACTGTGGCCCATATGACGTATCGTTTTTCTTTCCAAATGCCCGCGTTGAGCAAGGATTTGAACTCCGACTTTTCGAGTTTTACATTTTTACTAGGTGTAATAGGTTTGAAGAGTGGAGCGATGACCATTAGTGCTGCCATGAACAAACTCAGACACCTTTGGGAGAAAAAGTAAAATTGTTAGAAATGGCACATGTAGACTGATTAATAACTTGAAAATGTGTTTGACAAAACTGGTAGAAAAGTAGGTACCTACTACTTATTAGGTACCACTACTTACCTGAGAGTGCTTGGAAGCTCGAGATTTCTAAGGAGCAAGTCAATAAAGTGAGGCATAACGATCGTGAATATGGAACTTCCTGCGGTGACGAATCCATTGACAAGGCCGAGGTATTTCTGGAAGTAGTGGCCCAGGATGACGAGGGAAGGCGTATATGCAAGAGAAGCTCCTATCCCAAACATGACTCCATACGTCAGATAGAGAGCCTCGACCTGTAATAAGACAGGGTATGGAATCAGATCTTGACTGATGAAACTGAAAATCCGACTTGAGGTATTAGATTTGAAACTTCTTGGCAGAGGCAAGCTGATTCCTCACCATAGCATCACTTTTCGACCAGGCGATTCCCTCTGGCTGGCAACTGCTCCATTTCTATGTAGTCTGTCTAGCCATTTTCGAATGATGCAAAGCTACTTTGGATACTTTATGAAGTTGAAATTGGCTGTGGAAGCTTGACCTATCATAAAGCAGCTGAAAGTACCTATTTCTGATCTCAGGAAGTATGCATTCGTACCCAGTTAATGGTTCATAGTTATGATTAAATTTGAAATTTCTTACAACTACTAACGTTCTCGTGGTTACCTATCATTTCTGAGCATGGCAATATTTATTAATTTTAAAGATTAGAAAGTTGGATTAGATAGTTACTAGTTAGAAAGATTAGATAGTTACTTACTAGTTAGAAAGATTAGATAGTTACTTTCTAGTTAGAAAGAATAGATTAGATTAGATAGTTGCTAGTTAGAAATAATAGATTAGCTTGGAAAGTTACTAATTAGAAAGATTATATAGTTACTACTTGGAAAAAATAGATTAAATAGTTACTAGTTAGAAAGTATTGATTGGATAGTTACCAGTTAGAAATAATATAAATTTAGATGAGATAGTTACTAGCGTTTTCATTACCCTGTGACTAAGATTAGAGCAGTCCGACGAATGCGAGCAGCCCTCCCAGGAATGTGGTAAGGCGAACTCCGATTTTGTCAGTCAGTATCCCATCAAAGGGTGATAGGATGATACAAAGCTACTTTTGATACCTTATGAAGTTGAAATTGTTTGTGGAAGCTTGACCTATCACAAAGCAGCTGAAAAAAGTCTGATTACAGGAAGTGTTCGTTCTTCCCCCCGTTCATAGTTATGATTAAATTTGAAATTTCTTACAACCACTAACGTTCTCGTTGTCGTGGTTACCTACCATTTCTGAGCGTGACAATAAAGCATTAATTTTAGATATTAGAAAGTTAGACGAGATAGTTACTTACTAGTTAGAAAGAATAGATTAGATAGTTATTAGTTAGAAAGAATAGATTAGATAGTAACTCATTAGAAAGATTAGATTAGATAGTTACTTACTAGTTAGGAAGAATGGATTAGATAGTTATTAGTTAGAAAGAATAGATTAGTTAGTAACTCATTAGAAAGATTAGATTAGATAGTTACTTACTAGTTAGGAAGAATAGATTAGATAGTTGCCAGTTAGAAAGAATATATTAGATTAGATAGTTACTAATTATAAAGAATAGATTAGACAGTTGCCAGTTAGAAAGAATAGATTAGATTAGATAGTTACTAATTATAAAGAATAGATTAGATTAGATATTTACTAGTTGTAAAGAATAGATTAGATAGCTACTAGTTAGAAAGAATAGAAATTCAGATTAGATAGTTACTCGTTAGAAAGATTAGGAAGTTAGATTAGATAGTTACTAGTGTTAAGGGGTGTTATGTAGCGTTTTCATTACCTTGTGAGTAAGATATGACGAGGAGAACAGTCCGACAAATGCGAGCAGCCCTCCCAGGAATGTGGTGAGGCGAACTCCTATCTTGTCAGTCAGTATCCCAGCAATGGGTGATAGGAAAAATGTGGTTCCTATAGCCAAAGACCCCACCAGAGCTGAAATACACAAAACAAATATGAGCTTATTAGTATTCACCCAATAATAGATCACCAGGAGCCAACTCTTACAGACCCTTATAGGATAACAATTGCTAATGAAAAAGCTGAAATTTGCATAGGAGTTTTCTTTTGTACCTATCATATAAATACATAGTTTTATATGAACCTATCTTACTACTGTGTAAGAGTAGAAAATGACCCACCAAATCTTAACAGAATAGACTTTGAAATCTGGAATAGATCTCTCGCACCCTCTCTCTCGGATAGATCTTGTACGAAATAGGTTTTGAATTAGATTAAAATTAAAATTCTTAATTCTAGTCAACCTGCTAGGATAGGAGGAGCCAACTCGCTTAGTATTTGAAACGACGGAAAAACACAAAATAGTTTGTATGGCGCGCTTGAAGGTACACGGACAGACACGAAACCAATTTGTTCAGAAAGTTCTGTAATGTGTGCCCATAGTTTTTTTTTTCTTTTTCCAAATGGTGCAACATGAAGGGTACCTATCCTATTAGCATACAAGGGTCTTGAAGGTAATAATCATGACGTAACCGACCCCCCTACCGACTGGGGGGGGGGGGGGGGGGGGGGCTCAGTGCCCAAATAATTGTGACGTCACGCGCCTCTTTCCAGATCTTTTCTCGCTCTACCAGACGAAATTTTCAGTTAAAAAGTGGCTGTTTAAGGGGACCCGGCAATCCGGAATGGAAAGTATTGTGATCAGCAGAAAACCCAATTTCTGAAACACCAACTTTAACTGGTCCTAATCGACATCTGATCAATTTTCTCCACGTTTTGGTATGTAAGTCCGTTTGTATGTGTGTACGTACATTCGTGTGTGAGGATTGGTTTCTACATGTCTGAGAATGAGACCCTAAGATTTTCAGCCCTCCAGGTCAATTATTGGGGGGAGAAAATATTCCAAGTAGGTGAAAAACGTCGTTTTTATCCCTTTTTTAGCTCTTTTCGCAAACTGCTCTAACGATTTTGATGAAATTCATAGGATTTACTCTTCTAACAAGTAAGTAGAAACAAGTTCCAATACTTACCCCTCATCTCCACAAAAATAGATTGAGGGCCGAAATCAGCGTTAAATTCCGCAAAAATAGCCATTTTTCAGGTTTTTAGGGGTGAGGAAAGTAGTGTGAAGCCTCGCACCAGATGTTTTTGTAACATAGTTCGTAACGCCTTCCCATTTATTTCGACTTGTCATCTTGTGCGAATTATGCTTCTTGCCCAGTTACGTAGGTACGCTTTTCATGGCAGTGTAAGAAGATTGGAAACTCGAGACCGAGACGTCTGACTGTTGGAGGATATCTAATATCTAGCGAGCTGGGAGTTAGACATAACATTCCAAGTAGATTAGACCTTACTAAGGTTTCAGACACGCACCCACAGGTGCCCCACATTCTTGTACCCACCCTGGTAAAGAATCTCTGACGTGATGGACAGTAATTCGATTTTAGGCGTAGGCTGTACTTGTCACTTCTTGTTAGCATCTGACCACATAATTATGTAACCAATAAAGAATTAGATGTAGTTACTAGCTGCGTAACCTAAGTACCATAATAATATCACTGGAATAGTAACTCAGGGTTGCTGCGGGTCTGAAAAACCTTGAAAACCTGGAAAAGTCAGGGAAAAATTGAAAATCTTCTGGAATTTTACGTAAAATACGGGCTACAAGTTTGTATTAGTTCTTGGTGAGACTAATACTTCGAATACATAGGCACAAGGCTTCTAAATTTAAATAAATATTAGTTTTACATTTTTCGTTCTTTT
>JAEMON010000004.1:34525734-34538801 GCA_030264115.1 Lygus lineolaris
CTGGCTTTGAAAATGGGGGGCAGTACTAAAGAACACCCGAGGGTGTTACCATCCAGTGCTCCAGTCATTATTATTTGGTATGTTCCAACCGAGGCGGTGCAGGTTCTACTCGAGTAACCTAGAATATTTTCTGGGCTTGTTGACAATTTTTGTACAATTTTGACAATTTTTGTTGAAGAGTTCGCTGAAGGTTGTGCCAGCTAAAATGTTCGACATGAACCTGCACTGCCGCTAGTTGGAACGTACGTTATGCTTTGGAACGTACATGCTTTTGGAACGTACGTTATACTTTGCCTAATATTATGCTTTGCTTGCTTTGTATTGTCTGTGTCAAATCTGTCGTAGTAGTTGAAAAAATACATATTTGTCCCTCTCTAAGTATCAATAGGCGTTTGCATTCTTTTCTAGTGCCATGAGTACCTCGTGTAATGTATTGTAGTAAGGCTCAACACTTTTCCTGTGAATACCTTCAAATAATTGCTGTTATTGGTTGCCCAGCATGGAAAATACTTCTTACTTTTTCAGGGTTTACATTCGTGTTCTTTGGACATACCATCCCTTGGATACTCATCTATAAAAGAAATGGTCCTGAAAAATGAAGATGTTTTCTCGTTCGAGAAAAGCAAAGCGAGTGATGACTGGACACTATATGATGCAAGACTAAAACCCAAGAGGCGACAGTCTCAAGGTACATCCATATTCAAGGTTAACATTCCTACCCTGATCTAATAATAATAACTCTTTATTGGAAACGAGTAGTTACCTAGCCTAGCAAGCGATGGGTCTTTTACATGACTTTTTTTTCCTTTTCGCTTTTTTATTCCGACCTTATTCTTTGGCCACTTCACCCATGTGATGTCAACTAAGTTCCTTTTCTGATTGATCAGCTCCCTACAAACTGCATTGATAGAACGACTGAAAACCTTCGCTGTGAGGCTAACATCAACGCGAAATCCGGGTTCTCCAAAGTAATGTCGTCAATGTTATTTGGCTCTTGAGGGTTGAGTTTCAGTTTCATAAACTCAAGGTTATTTCCGCCCAGTTGGCAGGTTCAGGGTTGCAAGTAAATATATTAAGAAAATCTTCAGACTCATTCAGTTTTGTGATATCTACCTACCTACTTTGATGGTAACCACACTCATCACTAGTAACTTGAGTTTTGATAGGTAGGATTGTCTCAGCAGCTCTTAAGACCATATAACACGAGCGTTTTTCCAGCTTCTTATGAGGTTTTTTTCAACTGGAAGTTGGAAAGAACCAGCTTTTTCCCAAGGTCAACTTGGTTTCTTCCAGTTTTCTCTGGGTGGAATAAACTAAAAAAGTTCCATTCATGCAGCATGAGTTGATGAGCGAATTTTCAAAGAATAATTTTAACTGATTTGCTGGGTGATTCTTATAGGGAATTTCACGCTGATTCCGAATTTACCATATTTATGTTCCTATGTTTAAGATGGTAATTTACACCAAAAACTTTAAAAAAACGCGTTTTTTTTGCGATATTTGGTTCTAAATTTTCAAAATTCGACCCCTTGGAGTACTCCAAAAATGCTCAACTCATCCTTACTTTTGATATTACCGACATTTTAAAATTTTTTTGGATTTTTTATCTCGATCCCAAGGGCAGATATCGTCTGGAGTGACACATAAATAAAAAATAGTGTTAAAGAAAGTAAGTAAAGAAATAGTGTTAAATTTCAGGAATCGTTTTAGAATGGTCTAAAACGGATTTCCATGAAGAAAATTGTCAAAAATTTGCATTACAAAAATTTTGAAGACATTGCAATAGCTTCATTTCCTTCGAAAATTCGCTAAAATAATGATTCACATTGTGAAGTGTGTATTTATTATTGTGGGGGAATTTTCGAAATCAAAAACATGAAAAATATTAAATAGGATTTTGAGCTGCGTTGGGGCATGATTGGAGCTTCCTGAGATCGTCATCCCGCGCACCCTTAAGACAGGTAACAATGCAAAACTCTCTTGAATAGTTGAACAATAATGCAGAGTAGGAAATATTTGAAAAAAGTCTGTATCTTCGGAGAAATCTACTTGAAACTTTTTCTATACCGGCCTGTGTAAATGGAGGCTTCTGCAGATCATATATTATTGATAATAACGTGCTGAATGCTGCAGATTGCCTACAGGGGTGTATGGTAGGCGCGGCTTGAGTTTTGGACACAGCTGACTGGGCGGTTTTCACAAAACCTGAGACCTTAGAGTTCTCATTCTACTATAAACATAAAAATAAAAACGCTGGCTACCAGAATGCAGTGGATCTGGAGATTTCAGAACGTATTCTTCTTCAACTTCCAGCCAAACAATAAAGCTGGGAAAACGCTTGTGTGATATGGCCTTTAAAGTGAGGCGGCACTACTAGCACTGTGTAGCTGGGTATCCACGTTTTTCTTTTTAGAAAAGGATACTGATACTAAATCAGGATACTGATCTGTGCAGCAAGTAGCATAGATATGCTTGAAGTCGCGGGTTACGCAAGCGCGAGTTGTTGCTGTGCTGTGGTGAGACTCTCCTTTGATGGGAGTCCACCAAAGCAAGAAACCCGTGTCGTTCACACGCTGTATGAATGGTGTCTGATGAATATTAAGCGCTTTACACTGCTTGTTGAATTGATTTCCTTGGTTTAAAACTGCAGGAGTTACACTTCCCTAGCCATTGATGAAATTGTAAGATAAAATCATTGGAAATCGTGCATAAAGATTTTAACATGGTACATGTTTTGATGGGGTAAACTAGTTTGGCCGTTACCCCCTTTACAGGGATTTACCTCGTCCACCTTCACCCCTCTTATACCACGCAGGCTCGAGGCCACGCCTTCCACATCTCTTCCGTTTGCAACCTTGTGGGGATTGCTTTTTCTACATATCTATAATATCCTCTGTTATTATGTCCCTACCTATTCGAAAAACATGTTCCATGTTTTCTTGCTTTGATCCATGATCTAAACTGCAATAATCCGGAGGTCTGGGGGTGTCCCCCAGATTTCATTCGACAATAAATGCACCATCATGAACGCAAACCACTGGCGGCTAGACACCCCTTAAGGCAACGTGTTTTTCTTCTTGACACTTACGTGGAGATTTGCCAACCCATATTTTGTAAGTTATAGCAAAATCATGTTCACCAAGCTCGTTTTGTTACAAATATTAGTATACAACTAAATTTTGTATAATAAAAGTTTCTCTCGATGGTTGCATTACAGTCTCTTTGGTTTCTAGTGCCAAATAATAAATGGATTCCCCACTGCGTCGTCGACAACCTTGCTGCTTTAGCCAGAAAACATCCAGAAGGGATTGATGCCGATAGAATTTTACGTCTTTATAAGGTAAGTCGCTGTTTTTGGCTGGTTAGGGAATCTTCTAAAAATTAAAGTCACATGGATTCGTAGCTATTGAAAGTAACCATATTTCACCAGTAATGCAGTTAATAGCATAGTCGAAGTAATACAGTTGATGTGAGTTCCCATTTCCTACAATTTCTCATTTTTACTCGTTTCGTAATTTCATTTTTCAGGACGAATTTTCTATGGAAATCAACCCTGAAATTCTAGGATTTAGCGACTTACTAGCGTTGCTAGAAAATTGTAAAAGTATTGCACTCAGAAAGTACGGAGACAAAGGAATTGTTTATCCAAAGGATTGGGTCTCCAAATCTTGTGATGCCAGTGGAAAGGATGTTATCAAAGAAGCGGCAATTCCATCTCAAGAAGAAGTAATAATACATTGTGACCACTACCTAATACTAACTATGAATGTTACTAACCTTGTTGAATAAATCAACTTGTGAAGTTAGCTTTTAATTGGAGGGGTGAACGTGTTGTAAGTCTGTTTTTGACCAATGAATTTCGGTATATTCTCAAACTACTTACGGTAATAAGTTGAAATAAAAAGTGAAGTAAAGTCATATAATTCATCTTCTGTGCCAACAGAAGAAGTGAAGTAAGTCATAACTCATCTCCTGTGCCACTTGCAATAAAGCATTTGTGACGGTACGTCCCTGCTCTCAACAGTTAGCGCCTGGATCGCTCGCCATCAGTTCCCGCTATGTTCTTTTTACGGCTAATTAGAGGCTGCTCCTGGGATGGTGAGTCCATACAAGAGCTGTCACCTGATCAAGCCTATAATTACACAACGGCTAGACCGGGTTGACTATGACGTACCGTCAGTACCTTTCTTGCAGCAAGGGGCAGGGAGAAATTATGATGTATCTACCATCAGATGTTTTCCCCTCTCCACCTTGACACATTTCATTTCTCAAAATGATGATTGACTTACACCTCTTTCCCCCCTCCAATTGTATGAGGAAAGTGACACTTTTGGACGTTTTCAATACTTATGTAGAGTCGTGGGAGAGGTTAGAAATAACTTCCGATGAAACCAGGGTTTTCTTTGGGCGTGATAATTTATAATGATGAAACAAATCTTTGAAGATGTAGTTGAGATTATATTATTATAACACTAGGAGGATTTTAAAAATCACGAAAGTGAAAAAAATATAACAGAATGCCTTGGGGCATTTCCTGAGCCTGACAGGCCGCACCCCGATACCTTTCCTCTGAACTAGGCACCTGGTATAATAAATATATACTTTTTTCGTAGATGAAGTTCCTTTGGAAGGACTATTTCAAGGAGTACGAATGTGACCCGTCTTTCAAGTTTAAGCCTCCCGTCATCCCCGAATCAAACTTAGTCCAAGTGAAAGTAGTTGACGTCCACAGCCCAGGCCTGATGTGGGTGCAGTTCTTGGATGATGCGAGAAGATTGAAGGACTTGATGTATGAGTTGAAGTAAGCATGATTTTGTCTATTTTTCAAGAATCTAGTACTTAACCGGTTTACTTTTCAGGTCGTTCTACAACTAGCAGGTCGGTACGCAAGACGGTCTCGTGTTTTCAATCCAGGTTGGATTACGTCACTCTTGTTTGCGATTTCTGGACGGTTTGTGCAATTGTTTTTTGATTCAGGGGATAATTGGCAAGCAATAAGACGGTGACTTCCTCTGCTAAATTTGATGTATTTAACAATACGTATGATTGGATACCGGTTTCGACTATATCGTCATCCTCAGTCCAGTATAAGTGAGTGGAGTAAAAATCGAAGTGGAGACTTCAAGATCACAAACTATACTTGATCTTGAAGTCTCCACTTCGATTTTTACTCCACTCACTTATACTGGACTGAGGATGACGATATAGTCGAAACCGGTATCCAATCATATGTATTGTTAAATACATCAAATTTAGCAGAGGAAGTCACCGTCTTATTGCTTGCCAATTATCCCCTGATTCAAGCACCTCTGCACCATCGGCAGCAATATCCACACAGTGTTTTTTGATTGGTTCAGAAAATAGTTCAGCTATGGATTATGCTATCGGAATATTGAAATTTGCGCTGGGGTATATTGACCAATCCTCCATGATGTCTTGCCTGGCCACCATTCCTCTACGATGTCCTGCCTGTCTACCATTCCTCCAAGATGTCCTGCCTGGATTTCTCAACGACTAGAATTTGAGAAATCTAAAAATGACGTCTTTAGATTTCTCAAATTCTGGTCCCTCTCTTTCAATCCATTTTCAGGTGAAACCAGATGTAACAAGCCCAAATGGGCATTAATGTGGTTTTCAATGGTGGTCAATCAGATCTTAAGATCTAATATGCGAAATATGAGGTACTGCCCATGCAGGTCCCCATTGTGGTGCTAGCAACCTTACTATTAAAGTCTTGAAATTCTTAGGCTTGACATTTCAAGGGTATTCGAACTCTTTGAATCTTGAAATTTGGTGCCAGGAAACAGCTTGGCGTTTGCAGATGACTGTTAATTTTGGGCCTTTCACCATAAAATTCAGAGGAGACAACTGTTTTGACTTGAAAGATGCACATCAAAATTTCTGGTACCACCATGGTGTCAGTGTGGCAAAAAAGGGTTGCGGCACACGTACCTGCTACTTACACAATGGGTATGGGGAACTTGCATGCATCTGAAATTTTCTCTTTGGTTGCTCGTTCCTTGTTATTTGTGGATGGAAAACAAGATTACTAGCACAGAAAGAATATTTAGTTGTTTCTTTGAATAGACAACTTCGAATGAAATCAGCTATTTTAAAAAACAGATGCCGGCTGACCAGAACCTAACTCACTTCACACAAGCAAAAAACGACGAGTAGCGCTAAATTAGCCAGACGCTCAACCGATAATATAGACAAATTTAATGCAAAAGTTGAATAGCTGTAACGAAAAACGTAAACAAAAAATGTGACAATGAAAATGTGAGATTTTTTCTAATCTGATCAGAAAGTTACCACAGTTTTAGCGTGGATTTGGGCAGTCTGCTGGGATTTGTGTTGGCCTGGAGGAAGAAGGAAGACGTTCCGACCTCCATGCTTATGAAATCAATCCGGGCAGGAATTCAAAACGACTAAATTTCAATAAATTCTTTAAAATTATAAAAACACTTTTCCTGCAAAACGCCTTGGTTTTTTCCTCTTTCAAGTCATTCTTTTCCAGAAAAAAATTAAATAAATACCATGAAAGCTCGCCATTGGATTTCGGAATGCATTTTCCTTGTAGGTTTAGGTGTTTTGTTGAACATTGTTCTAGGTATATACCTTTATGTCAACTTTACCATCACATACAAGTTGAGCTCATTCAGTACTTTGGAGTTTGTACCTGCAACCAGCAGTAATATGATAATTAATAGTTCTTTTCAGAGTAACTTCTCGCTATTGATTATTGTGGTTGGGGTTGTTGGTGGGTTGTTGAATTCAGGAGCTTACTTTGGTTCATTGCCTGTTCGTGAAATAATGCGCAATACATAGTAGCTTTTTTGTGTTGCTTGTTCTTGTGTGTGGACTACCGTGCATATACTTTTTCGCCGATCCCAACTTTTGTGCTTTGTTACAGCTTACACTATGATAATGAACATGAGGACTATATCATACCAAAAAACTTTGTAATGCCAGGCCTAGCTGTAGCGAGTATGTTCTCTGGGCAGTGGCACAGAGCCGTCATAATTTCTGTTGAATCGGAGCTTGCTAAGGTACGTTGAAAATTAGGTACTGTGAGGGGTAGCTATTTCTTCTGCACGCAGTGCAATCAAATTCTTCGGAAAACACTTTCCTATCAATTGGTTTGTTTACTTTTCACTTTCAGCTGTTGTATGTCGACTATGGAACCATATACAGAGCACAAGTCTCCGAACTGCGTAAACTGGATAGGAGGTTTGGCCAAGACCGAGTTTACTCCATCAAAGCAATGCTATACTGTTTAGCCCCTGTTGAAAATGATGAATGGTCGGCGGAATCGTGCGACTTTCTGTTTTCAAAATACGCAGAAAAAATAGTTTACGCTGAAATCTGTGCAGTCAATTATCAGGTTACTTAATACCATATTGTTGCGGAGTATATTATTTATACATAGCGTTCAAAAATTAGGATTATTTTGCTTAATTAATTTCCCCAATTTTCTAATATTATCAGCTGTTATGTCTCGCAGGAACCGTCAGTCGAAGCTATATTCTTTGATACATCGGGTGAGACGGAGGTCAATGTAAATGATTTACTGGTTTCAAATAAGCTTGCCCGATACATGGCGAATCCAGTAAGTGATACAGTAAGTGAAGTTAATTAATCCTTTCCTCGCCAATTTATAATCCTTAACGGTTTCCTTCCATTCCATGACCCCGCTCCCCTTCAATCCCTTGGAAATGCCCTTGAATATGGTCTTTTAGTTTACTGGTATTATATGTTTTGCCTGTAATTCTCCCTGCAAACCTGCTTTGTATGTAGTCCCCCTATGGGAAGAACAATCGATTGGCTTCCAACAATATATTAGATGGGTACTGAAAACTATTAATTTTCAAATCTGTTGCTTAGTAAAAAAATATCTAGATACGAGTACTTTGTTGTATTTTTGGTTTATTATTTTCAATAATGAACCTTTGGAATCGAGCACGAAAAAAAAAAATTTTTAACCCCCCTCAAAATGTGAGGTTTTACGTTTCAAGACACGTAGAATCCAAAAATCGAATTAAAAAAAAATCCGTCCGTCCGCCGTACACGGCACTTTCCTTAGTTACCATGGACCAAAATTAATGATATTCGGTATATCGGCCCCGTTCGGGGTCTCATTGTGCCGCGAAGCTTTTCGTTACCGTCAGCCTTCTCTAAGGGGTAGAAAATAGGGGATGAAATTTTCAAAACGCCCTAGCTCGTAAATTTCAAATAGGAAGGTAATTTTGTCCATCGATTTAAAATAGAACACAATTTTTAGCGCCGAATGAGACCTTGCGGAGCGTTTTAGGACCAACCGTCCGCTCCCTGTAAGGACTTAAGGGTTGAAGGACAAAAAGAGCAGAAACACGAGTGTGAATCGCAATGTTTGAGGTACTACTCTCTGCATCGAAAACTGAGCTCTCAGATCAGCTGTGTCGAGAATGGAGCTCTCAGATCAGCTGAGTCAAGAATGGAGCTCTCAGATCAGCTGAGTCGAAAATGGAGCTCTCAGATCAGCTGAGTCGGAAATGGAGCTCCCAGATCAGCTGAGTCGAGAATGGAGCTCTCAGATCAGCTGAGTCGAAAATGGAGCTCTCAGATCAGCTGAGTCGCAAATGGAGCTCCCATATCAGCCGAGCGGCTCCCAAAGCCGCTAGACATACCTACCCATATCCATAATCCATTGTTTTTCCCATCGAGGGGGAGAGTTCAAAGTTTCTCCACATTTGGTTTCTAATTCTCACTGTTTTTGGGTCAGTCTTTGTAGATGGGCGATCTATACAGAAAATAATAAACCGTTGTGTAATAATTTGCAGCGTTTTTTAATTTAGTCTTGAAAGGTCAGGATAGAACAGGTTCAGTCAAATACCTACTTCCTTGACTTGTTCGTTTGATTACCATTAATATGAGCTGTGGACATTAGTGTCAAGTCTCGCTTCACGATAATTCCCTTGGAGATTCTCCCTACCCTCAGCACACACACACACACACACCCACCCCATCTGTTGTTGGGGTCGCTTAAGGACGGAAAACGACTGTTACCCAAGACCCAACCACACAGAAGTTTATGCAGGAGTAAAGTTCCGCTACTGGTGAGACGTCCTAAAATCGTTCTGCTCATTTGCATTTATGACAGTGGCCCAGTTTAATAGTCTGATTTTTGTTTCAGGCCTCGATTCTCAATGAAAAGTCCGTATCTCGTTTCTATAAGGTGGTTAGCAATAATTCATTCCCATCATTTGAAGGTTTTAATATGAATTATCATTATGTATTTTATATTGGGTTGATGAAACTCCTCTGAATGTTTTTTGGTTCTTTCAGTTTTTACCTCGATGGTTTTCAACTTCGAACCAAATTAATAGTGATCCAAGCATTTGCTATGAGGTAAGGCAAGAAAACTAACTTTTATTAGTAGTTTTGGTGTCAGTCGGTGTCTGTTCTCAGGAAACGGTATTAAACATTTCCGATATGGCTCCAAAGTTCATATTATTGAAAGGAAGGATGAGATTGCAGACCAGCAATTTAGTTGGTTTCGAATTTAGAAGTTGGAGTGGCTAAAAATATATTATTCCAGTAATTAGGTTTCTGGAAAGTCACGCATATCCGTATTGTGGTTTTGGAGGCCTCTATTGATGGTTGGCAGCAACTCTCATGCTTCTCCTTGTGAAATTGGCGCAAATGTGCTTAATTTACACGCTGATCGTTTAATAATTAATGCCTGTTCCGTTTTCTGTAGAACTTGATGCTGTGTACTACTGGAGCCTCAATACCTCTCAATATCGATGTCATTCCATGCTGTAAATTGCATTGCATTCAGCAGCTGTGCCAAGCTGATTCTGTAAGTAATAATCATTGACAATCAAAGTGTATCAGTTCATAATAGATTAGGTATCAGTAAAAATGTTCAGATCAATGTTTCGTCATTACTTCCTAGGAATCGCTGGCTTCGGTTTGGGAGAAAGCGGTTAGACAAGAAGAGGAACGGATAGTCGACAATGTTTTGCGGGAAATTCACGACTCTCTGAAGGAATGGAGGTGGGAGTCTTGCCTAACCTCAAAATTGTGTTGTGTTGACGAAGGGTCGCAGGATGCTCCAATTGATGCCGAACAGGTTTATAAAAGATCTGAACAACCCACCAATACTAAAATTTCAGCCCAACCACAAGAATCACCAGCATGTGTACAGAGACGGCCCAACAATGTAGTTCAAAGGACTAAAGACAATGGAGTTCAAAGGACTAAAGAACCTACCAATCCACAATCCAGGAGTTCATCGACGACAGGCTTCCACAACGCTTGGACTCCAGGAACTAGGTTAGTAATAATGTTGGTGAAGTACCATTCATCTCATATATCACGATGATTTTGTAAAGATGTGATTCGATTGTCTGATAGTTGCTTTCTTCTCACCTCTTCCCAAAATGAATAGTTGTTTTATGAGTAATAAGTAATTCTGGTTTGTAAGAGTCTCTTGATTGAGCCTTCTTCTTTTTCATCTTCTTCTTACTTTTTCTTCTTGTTGTTTACAGAAGTTTAGTTGACAATAGGAATGACTCATGGTGCGGAACACAACCTCGTTTGAAGTACCCACGGACCATAAGATATTTTGAAGCACGTGAGTATTTACTATTCATCGTACACGTGAGATAACTTATTAGCAATATCACCTTCATGATTTTAGAGAAATTTTAGTGTCTTCAAAACTTTATATTGCTTCCGAGTCTACCAAGGTAGCGGAAGCATTGTTTTCACTTTTGGGATTTGAAATTTTTTTTACTTACCTCCAAAATCAAAATTTCAACTCGCGTTTTACGTTTTAGACCTTCCTGAACAATTTTGGTTTCGTGTCTGTCTGTCTGTGTCCCAGAATCCTTGCAACACGCATAACTTCCACAATTTCCATCCGATTTTGATGAAATTTTCAGGGATTACGCGGGTTAAGCCCTAGATGGTCCCCTATGAAATGCATTACCATCCGACCAACGGTAGCCTCTGCGCATGCGTGAACGTGAAATTCTTGAAACATCAATTTCTCGCGACCTGATGGTCCGATTTTGCTCAAATTTGGAGGGTAGTTGAAGATCGAAGGTTTAATGGTACCCTACGAGTTTCATCAAGATCGGATCAGTGGTATCCACTGCGCATGCGCAAAATTTGAAATCCTTGCATTACGCATAGCTTCCACAATTTCCATCCGATTTTGATGAAATTTTCAGCGATTACGTGGGTTAGCCCCCAGATGGTCCCCTATGAAATTCATTACCATCCGACCAACGGTAGCTTCTGCGCATGCGTAAACGTGAAATCCTGAAATATCAATTTCTCGCTACCTAATTTGAAGGTTTGATAGCACCCGGCGAGTTTCATCAAGATCGGATCAGTTGTACCCACTGCGCATTCGCAAACGTGAAGCTCTCATAACTTCGACAATTTTCATCCGATTTCCATGGAATTTTCAGGGATTGTGCAGATAGTAATCCATTTTATGATTCTTTAATATACATGTTATATAAAATCATATTACGGAGACGAGGAAGCTATGTGCCACACCCAACTTGGCAGACGTTTTTTATTCTTTTTATTATTTGCTTTTATTTATTCTCTTTATTATTTTTATTTTATTCAACTCTTTATATTTTTCCTTGAAAGGATTTCCTTGATGATAGGTATTTACTCAGGGTTTATCATGTCAAGAATCAGCTGACCAGTGGTGAGTACGCAGGGAGATGAGGCCACCTGCAGGCCCGGAAACCATACATTTTGTTGTATACTGAAGAATCCATGCCCTTCATAGGAGTAAGTCCTTCCATGTTAGTAATTAGTATTTTCATGAGTTCAATTGTGTTTTCAGAACTTGGAGGAAACTTGCTGACTCTGATTGGCTTCAAAGGACAAATCTGGGTCTGTCTATCCCAGCTGATCAAATTGACCAGGCTTCCTAGTATGCTTGCTAAAAAACGTCTCGAAATCTCAGATGTCGGATCTGACTTCATCTTTGTATCCCAAAGGGCCTACCCAGATTTATTCAACGATTTGCATGAGTGAGTATGCCATAGATATTACACATACTTGACACTATAACATGGATTCACATTACATTATCATAAACCTTCGGAATCAAAAATGATCAAATGCCTCGGAGGTACTTTTTTGTGAAGACAGATGAACCCAAATAGGTACTTTTTGAAGCACCCCCAGAGCAATCGCCTTTATTAGTGGCCACATTCATTTTTGATTTACCCCTGCCAAAATACATACCTATCTATTTCAAAATTCGTTTTGTAAATATGATTAGGCTGAAACGTAGATTGGTAATTATTTTGTACTCCTCTCTCCATTCTTAGACTTAAGGGGGTTCCGCCAGTAGTGTGAAACATTTCTCCAACTTTTCTCAGTTAATAATCGATCAATTTCAGATATGTTTTCGGCATTCTTTCAACTTTTTAATTCTGCAGGGCAACACACTATCGAAATTTTAAATTTCAACAACTTCACATTTTGTTATCAGTTCAAAATTTAGAATTTGAAATTCTGATAGTGCTTCGCCCTGCAGAATTAAAAATAGAAAGAATGCTAAAAACAGAATTGAAATTGATCGATTATTGGCTGAGAAAAGTTGGAGAAATGTTTTAACGGTCAAATGGTAACAGGAGGGGGGGAAGGGGCGGTTACTTTTTGTTAACATATTGACATGAAGTAGTATAATAAGATTTGTAGTGAGAGTTAATATAAACTATAATTCCCGAGATTTGCAAATGTCGGACACCTGCATGTTGTGACACCTCTCGAAGCGTCCTGTAGTATAATTCCCCAGATTTGCACATTTTTGATGACGGTTCACACTCTGGCCTGAACACCCTTAGGCCCGCCGCAAAATGAACCCAGCCCACGCCCAGCCCACTCCCAACCCACGACCATGGGCTGGGTCGGGTACCGCATATTGAACCCAGCCCACGGCTATCCCATGCAGATTTCTAGTACCACGCCGATGGAACTTCTCCTGAATTTGGATTCAGAGACTGAGGAAGTGATTCCCTTATATTCGTAGATTAAAAGAAAGAAAA
>JAEMON010000004.1:34576703-34588774 GCA_030264115.1 Lygus lineolaris
ATAATAAACCGTTGTGTAATAATTTGCAGCGTTTTAATTCTAGTGGTTACTTAGAGGTACTAACGCCAATTTTCTATGCACAACTTCTTTTACTAGATCACAGACAACACAATACAGATTTTGGTAATGGTTTAGGGGTGTTTTTACAAATCGATTTTCGGATTTTATTCGTATTTACCTTGAAACCTAAAACGGCATGTGAAACCTGTCTGGGGGAGGGGGGATTATTCTAAAGGTTATTATGTTGAAACTAATTAACCAAAATCGGGTTCTCATCATCAGTGGGCACTTCGCCTCTGGGGATATGGTTGAGAAGCACTCTTGATACTTTGCGTTTACTACTAGCAGCAATACTCACTCCATAACACCTGGTAAGGTGAAGAGGAAATGAGTTGTAGGGAAAGAATCCACAGGATCCTACAGTACATAATATAAGGAAGACTCGGAGATGGGGACAAGTTCTTGTTTGTAACTTATGATACCACCTGTAACCGTCGACATCGATTTTACATTCCACATTGGTTCTTGTTTGGTACTGATGATGGCCTTACCGTCGAAATCGATTTACTTTGTAACTCATTATTTTCGTGGAAATGGACAACGTTTTTTCGTTAACTCCGGTTTCATTCTATTGCCACGAGGAAGCTTCTATGCCATGTCCTTGGCAGTGCATTTCGCTTGGTTTTGATATTTTCCCGCAATTTTTCGATCGGTATTTCAGTCAGAAGCATGAATTTTCACGTTGTATCAATTCAAAAATCATCAAAAACCCATTCCCAGGACGATGGAATGCATTTCTTTATTATATAACTTGAATAATCAGTGTTTTGCTTCTCCTGTAAAATTTGGTTTTTCCACTTACGAGGTAGGTATCATTTTTAGGCCAACGATAAGAAACCTCGTTTAATAAACATAGTCATTCCTTTGTTAATCGATGTTGTCATTCCAAAATACACTTATATCCGGTTCGCGTTTTGAATCAGATTACTGTAGGCTTCCCGCGAATCGTTAGGATAAACGAGGATAAGAGGAAATGCGATTTCTATACCGCAGGTGACAACTCACCGCCCACATTCCTTCCGTTATCTCCGCCCACGACCGACCATCACTGACCTGTCCACTGCTGAAATGATCCCGGTGAAATTAAATTCTGTATTATACATGGCGTCTATGACAGAGATGATCTTTGACTTTTACAACAAATGACAGTACTTGATTGGAAAAATAATGGAAAAATGAATTTATTATTTCAAACGAATGCCATTTATATATTTCCAACGAATCGGCGCTTGTCAATCTGCATATCTCTCGACTTTCCTTGACTAATGGGGATCGAGAAGGGTCTGCCATTGTGACAATAAAAGCTGAGATAGCATGAGTTACAATTTGGAATGTAAAATCGATGTCGACGGTTATAGGTGGTATCATAAGTTGCAAATAAGCACTTGTCCCAATCTCCGAGTCTTCCTTATATTATGTACTGCAGGATCCTGTGGATTCTTTCCCTACAACTCGTTCCCTCTTCACCATACCAGGTGTTATGGAGTGAGTATTGCTGCTAGTAGTTAACGCAAAGTATCAAGAGTGCTTCTCAACTATATCCCCAGAGGTCATGTACTGATGATGAGAACCCGATTTTGGTTAAAAAGTTTCAATATTATAACCTTTAGAATAACCCCCCCCCCCCCCTCCCTCTGAAAGGTCTCACATGCCGTTTTTGGTTTCAAGGTAAATACGAATAAAATCCGAAAATCGATTTGTAAAACATCCCTAAACCATTACCTCAATTCTGTATTGTGTTGTCTGGGATCCAGTAAAGTTGTGCATAGAAAATTGGCGTTAGTACTTCCAAGTCATAACTGGAGTGAAAACTAGGGGATACAAATTTCAAAACGCTCAAAAGCGTATATAATAAATAGTAGGTACGATTTTTGGGATCGAATGAGACCACCAGAGCACTGTACGGTCAACCGTTCTCACAATGGCGTAAAGGTTGAACGAAGAAGCAGAATCACGATTCTGAATTGCAAATCGATTTTCAGTTAAGTACGGAAAATGGCTAATCAAGGGATTTAATCACCAATCCAAATCACCTGATTTTGCGCAGTCATATTTCCGTTCTCATCAAGTCGAGTTTTCCAGCCTCCTCTGGGACTGTCCATGTTTTGTCTACAGATAGCCACTTTCGGATAGGAACTACAGAGTTATAGATACATGGGTACCGTGCAGAAGAAACATGATTGTAAACGACACGAAATTGTAGTAATTTTGTCAACCACACAAAAACAGTGATCTACGCAAAAGGGTTATCTACAGGGTTATCACGTTCAGTCATGATTTGCAGCTGCTCCAGAGCACCCTTCATGATGTCAAACGACCGTCTGATCATGGTATCTCGACTGTGATCACAGTCTGCAACTGTCTGATCATGGTCTCTAACTGTCCGTCTCTTTGACAAGCAATTCTTTCGAGCCGTTTTCTACCGGCTTCGACTTGTTCGGCCATTTGGGTTCTAGAACACAGTCATTTCAATAAACGGAGCCCAAATCAGTTTTTTTTCTTCTTAACTGGTGGTCTATTGACAACTTCCGAGAAATAGTGAAAATATGCTCAAATAAGTGCTACAGCTATAACTACTTTGGTAGGTAGAAACTTTGCTTACAAGTCGGAAAAATACTAATTTTTATTTACCTACTTTAACAATAATTTTATTCGTACAAACAATATGCCTGGTATACTCGTATATTGATATCCACGAACCAGAGTATCCCCAAAATTATTATACTACTCAAAGGTTTATAATAGGACGTAATAATAATTAAAAAGTTCCATTCATACAGCATGAGTTGGTGAGCGAGTTTTCGAATAATAATTTTAACCGATTTTGTGGGTGATTCTTATAGGAAATTTCACGCTGATTCCGAATATACCATATATGTTCCTATGTTTAAGATGGTATCTCACACCAAAAACCTCAACAAACAAGGTTTTTTACGATTTTCGAAACTAAATTTTCAAAATGTGACCCCTTGGAGTACTCCAAAAATTCTGGCCAACGAACTTATCCTTACTTTTGATATTAGTGATATTTTAAAATTTTTTTGGATTTTTTATCTCGATCCCACGGGCAGATATCGTCTGGAATGACACATACCTATATAAACATATAAACATATATATACATACAAAAAAGTGTTAATTTTCAGGAATCGTTTTAGAATGGTCTGAAACGGATTTCCATGAAGAAAATTTTCAAAAATTTGCATTACAAAAATTTTGAAGCCATTGCAATAGCTTCATTTTCTTCGAAAATTTGCTAAAACTGGTTTGAATTGCAACTATCCAATAGGTAGCTTTTAATTTCTTCGAAATTTTGGTAATACATTATGATATGAGGTCAGCAGGGGGCACACACCCCTTCCACCATCCGCGGTAGGTAATTCCGGTTCATCCTCATTAATACGTTACGAGTCGACCCGCAATGCTTTCTGTCGCACCGACCGACGTCACGACGTTATCGACGGTGACCGCGTTATCGACGACGACCTCCCGCGTTTCGAGTTTCGCTTCAGTCCATCTCGCGACGGCATCCGCGCCGGTAACCAAGTAGCCGCTCTCGGTAGCCAACTCAGCTAACGTACGATCGCTTACAACGCTAACGTGCGAGTGCTAACTAACTCTTCAGAGTCAGCTATCTTCATCGGATTGTCGCGTTTGCCTGAATTTTAGCTTCACGATGATGTGGCGAGTGCTTCAGAAGAAGTTGATTCGCTTGTTGTACAAAAAGAAGAAGTACGCTCAGTGCATCACATGCGTAAGTATTTTCTACCGGTGATTATAAAAATACTATTTATGACTTATTTCGTCAAATTTTCAGAGAGAATTAAACCACTAGGTACTTATTACATCATCGCAGAATCCCAAAAATTTTGGTTGGGAAATTTAAAAAATGTTTCCCTAATAACGAGTGCGAGATATGAGAATAGACTTCCATCCTGAATCGAATCCTAAAGCTTTAATTTTTACTCAATCATGTCTGTCTTTGGAAATACTCTTGCGCCAAGAAGGCCATCAATTTTGTTACATCTTCTGGTTAAAATTGGTTGAAATGCTCAAATTTCTAGAAATGTATTAGTTTTTTAATATATCCTCTCAAGGGGCTAAGGGAGTAAGCCCAAAATGTCCTCAAAAATGCCTAAATCTCGGCTACCGAAGAGTTTATAGGAACTTTTACTATAACATTATTACTGCTTAAAACCAATAAGTTTAAAAAACAGATAACTCCCTGCACCCCTTCTCCCCTCATCTAACCTTGTTAGCGTTGAACAGTTTTCCCATTTTTCTCGGCCAATTTTCAACGGATTTTGATGCGGTTGGCTGCATTCTTCCTATTTTATCATTCTGTAGGATGCCTTTGTGCTCATATGACTTTTAACAAGACGTGAAAAGTGCAAAATCACGAAATTTAAATAATGCATAGTTGACCCTCCTGGAGAATTGAATAACAAGAATAATGCCGCTAATCGCATCAAAATCGGCCAAAAATTGGCTGAGAAAAACAGGAAAACTGAATACGTCACCTCTTTGGCCCCTTTTATGTCATCTCCATCACCCTGTCTGAAATTTGTTTTACTCATTAGGTGTCTTTTGGTAAAGTTATCGACAATGTAGTGTGGCCCCTATTTTATTTGAGCTGTTCTGCTTCTATTTTTTCCCCACCTCTCGTTGCAGTTTTATTTACTTGAAATGTTGAGGGTTTTCTCATTAGGCCCTCAGAATTGCTTTATAGTTTTGGTACCGACTATTATGTAAATCAGATTTATTTGATTTCATTAAGGATTTTCCATGAGAATTTCTAATGGTTCCTGAAATCATTGGAACTTTTTAAAGTAGGAATATACTTTTTAAAGTAGGAATAGAACCACACCTTGTCATTTATACTCTCCTAACCTTTTCTTGTGGCTTAATTGTATTTGCTAGTTTAATTTTAGAAACTCCTCCCCAGTAGGTCCGTTTTAACTGGTTCCAACCAACACGTTAGGAAATTAGCGACCGAATTAGTGGGACTCTGTCTGTTGCTAAGTATGTGAATGGGAAACCTTATTACTTGTCTCTTTTTTCATCTGATACCAGTCTAGTCCGGTATCCATGTAGGTAGTTACTTATCCAACCAAGGTCACTCCCTTTGTTGACGTTGATTGTTCACTTCATTTATCCAATAACCATAATTCAAATTCCTTGATTCAGTTGAACTGATTGTACTATTATTATATTCAGTCAGGCACTTGTAATCGTAGGTTCGCATTTATTTACTTCTCCAGCTGCAAGTGAGCCATTGGTACTTTTCTGATGGTGAGATGCCCGATGTTCTTCGTCAACGAAATGTACACAACCCTGTCGATCAAGGTCAGATTTGATTGATTGAGCATACGTTTTGGACGTCAGTGATAATTCTAATTCACTACTTTCATATGATTGAATAAGCTTCAGTCAATCTTACGGTCCAACTTGATCGAAAATTGAAAGATAAATTAGGTAGATTGAATGGGGAATTTTGGGCAATTTCAACCAATTTTTAACGATTTTTAGTTAATGAATCTGACTTTAAGGGTGAGTACCTACCTATTTAGGTCTCCTAACAATACAAAATTAACTTGAACTGGTTGTGGGTATTTACAGTATGTTCTTATACCTGAAACAACGATCTACTCTAAAGAAAAAAGTCCCATGAACATTAAAAATGACAATTTTTTTTAAACCTGGTGATTTTAATTATTTAAATTAATAAATTGACCCCTGAGAATGCACTATAATTGCTGGCCTTCAAATTCATATTTTGTGTCGGGCTGTCAGGTCTGTCGAGCCATCAATTTCGCTTATAATCTGAATCTACGAGTACATTGGTTTCCCGTTTTAAAGAACAAAGATAATGTCAAAATTGTGAGTTATTCAACATTATTATTTTTGGTCCATGGGCTACATTAAAAATCATCGCGAGTTTTCGAAACGGCTTTCTAAGGAAAATAGAGGTATGAGAGTTGGGGTTGGGATGCAACCTGTGTATGTGAAGTACCCATACCATATCGATGTTGGGTGGGTGAAATTTGTAAATAATGTTACAGAGTCTTCGTGAATATAAAATTGCCTTTAATTATAAATTACCTTCTTTTTTTCTATTTGTTTTGAAAAATGAAATATTTTTTGTAAATATTTCAATATTATTATTTACTACATCTATAGTTGATGTATGTACACAGTAAAGTTATAGAATAAGGGAAAACACGAGACGGAGTTTTTGAAGGATATTTATTCAATATTAAACTGCTTTTTTGCTGAAGGAACAACTAGGACTGACTAGGAGACTTCACGGGATGTAGAGATGGGAACAAGAACCTTTACTAGGTACAGTGACTGGAGGCTATTAGAATTGCTCTCAACAAACAGTACACACAAGTGTTTAGAAAACATCAAGCTGATAGGACTGTGTGGATGCTCATGGAAACAGACCTACGCTTATAAATCAGAGATACTCATGGCTCCTAGGTTGGTCATGAGGACGGTGGATGTAGATGAACGCAACTGTGAAAGTTGAGTAGGTACTTCTTATGTGCGTCATGAGTGAAATTTCGTAAGATAACTTCAACTTCCGTCAAGTTAGTGTCTAATGTGATTCCGAGCGCCCCCTCGCATTCCTCATTTGAATCCCATGACTCATTTTGAGAGTCACTGACGGGAAGTCCTACTGAACCAACGACGTCCTTAGACGGAGAAGTGGAAATACCGACTAGCTTCTGAGGTAGGTACTTACAACAGAGCATACCAGAGTGACCTACGGATGAACCTGAAACTCCTCCAGAAGGGTGTTCCGGCCAGGATGTGAACCGTCATCAAAAATTCGCAAATCTCGGGAATTATAGAGTTCATATTAACTCTTACTACAAATCCTATCACTACTTCATGCTAATACGTTATATATTTTAAAAAATGTAACCGCCCCCCCCCTCCCCCCCTCTCATTACCATTTCACCGTTAAAACATTTTTCCAACTTTTCTCAGCCAATAATCGATCAATTTCAATTTTGTTTTTAGCATTCTTTCTCTTTTTAATTCTGCAGGGCGAAGCACTATCGAAATTTCAAATTCTAAATTTTAAATTGATAATAAAATGTGAAATTGTTGAAATTTAAAATTTCGATAGTGTGTTGCCTTGCAGAAATTAAAAATAGAAAGAATGCTGAAAACAGATTTTAAATTGATCGATTATTGACTGAGAAACGTTGGAAAAATGTTTCACACCACTGGCCGAACCCCCTTAATACGTATAGGATTTGCAGAGGTCGCCATGAAGTATTTTCCGACTCGGATTTGCTGAATCCCTTAAGTATGTAAAATGTTCATAATGATCAGGACGCTCACATCTTCTAGAGAGGAAGAAGCGTACTTACTCCATCAATCCGTCAGTAAAAGTAGCAAAACGTGTGGAGTGGCGTATCCTTGTTAGTACAAAAGTGCACAATCTCTCAGCACTGAAGATACATAAATTCCAAATTCAAATCCATACAGGGACCATAAGCGTCTATCCAATTACGGAATCTTACGGACAACTCAATTCCTTCATAACGGTAAAATTTACGTGTGCGTTGGTGATCGTCATTTTTGCTTCCGAAACTACCGAAGGTGGCGGAAGCTTTGTTAGAAAACTGTTTGTCCTCCAAAATTTAAATTTCCGCTCGCATTTTTCGTTTCAGAACTTCCTGAACAATTTTGGTTCTGCGTCTTTCTAACGATTTGTTTAAGGGCATTTCCTTGTTACAGCCACATCTTCGAGAGTTTTCATCCGATTTTGTTAAAATTTTCAGGGACTAGATTATATGCGGGTATAGGCCCTCGAATCCCATATGAATTTCATCATGATTGAATCAACGGTACGATCTACGCATGCACTAACGAAAAATTCGTTCACGATTATGTTGATATTTTGTCTATACTGACAGAGATCAACCCGGTCAAGAGTTTCTCATTAGTAATTGTTGACATAACAGGCATAACTCACACAGTTTTGCGGGCAAGGCCCCCTGAGGTCCCGTATGAATTTCATCATGATTGAATCAGTGACAGACCCGCGACGTCTGCGCATGCGCTAACGTGGAATTCTCTGAATTTCGTTGTTACAGCTCTAATAACACACAACTTTCAACATAGACTTATTTCAGTGTAATGGTCCGATTTTGTTCGAACTTTCCATTTTGGCAGTTTATTTTTTGGTTGCGCTAACTCCCTAAATAGTTTTCCAAAGACTTATTTCCAAACTTCGAGGTTTCCAAGACTTTCGCGGAACATTCACAGATAACGATTGTGAGCAATTACGTGTCCCCAAAATAGCTAGCCGTGCGTTACTTGGACGTATTATCTCCCACCTTCCTCAGCAAGGTCGACATCAAATATTGAACATTCCACTTAGCGCTGGACACCGAAACTTGCCGTTAGGATTTAAGTGAATCTTTAGATTTAATATTTGAGTAGATGGGTAATCCGTGCGTTGCACAGGGTGGAATTGTAGTACGGTTAGTTATTGCTAATTTGTTATGACATAGGTACTTAGCATTACATTGTAAATGTAAACGGACAACAGAAATCAGGCGAGTCGTTTCGTCAGAATGGATTGGAACTAAAAATAGAAGATATTCACTTAGTTTCATATGAATTGAAATGGTTGCGTTGGGTAACCGCGTTCTAGCAAACTCGCATAGATTCCTATATGAGCTGAGAAGAATAATTCGGATTAGACCGACTACGACTATCCGTAGGTAATGAGGTGAGTGATGAAACTAGTCAGTAATATCAAGTGATGGAACCAGAACACAACACCTTCTAACAGCATCGATGGTGTACAGAGACTATGGAATGCTTAACTCACTTCCTTCGAACCTGTCCCATATGCACTGTGTACAACTACTTTTACTACCACTGTTACTAATGAATTGACAGGGTATGTTTTACTTTTTCCCAAGTCAGTGATATGGTAGTTTTCTATGCAGAAGTAGTATTCCAGCCCTCATGATAAGTATTTGGAGAACCAAGTGGGTATGTATCTCGAGGGACAGTCAGTGAATTTGAGGGCCTTGTGGGAGGATGATGTGCTTGTCGGCTTGCTTTTCCTCTACACGTGAGTGTGTGATTCCCCCCTCGTCTTCTGTATTCAACGTGTTTAGTCGGGATGCGGCCCAGGAGGTAGGAATACGAGATCTACTTCATGCTCAGTGCTGTATTTTTTACGTTTCGTACATCGACTGTGTACATCATCAAAAACTTGGATTCAACAAAATATAGAGCGGATCATCCGAGCAAAAACTCGAACACGTCAATGCAACACCAAACCAAGCAAACGTCACAGGCCGACAGGTTGCAAAAACAATCTACATCAAGCAAAATCCATTGCAACAAAAAAATTTTCAACTTCGGCGAATTGCCCACAGCCACAAAAAAAAAAAAAAAAATCAAACAAACAGTTAAAAACAATAAAAAACCTTTAAACAATACGCTAAAAAGACTAAAAAAAGGGCAACTCAAATTTCCAAAAAAGCACCAACCATAGGCCATCCATAAAACACACAAGAAGCCCTATGGATGGCCTATTGTTGGTACTTTTTTTGAAAATTGAGTTGCCCTTTTTTTGAGTCTTTTTTAGCGTATTGTTTAAAGTTTTTTTATTGTTTTTAACTGGTTTTTTTTTGTGACTGTGGGCAACGCGCCGAAGTTGAAAAGTTTTTTGTTGCAATGGATTTTGCTTGTATAGATTGATTTATGCAACCTGTCGGCCTGTGATGTTTGCATTGACGTGTTCGAGTTTTTGCTCGGATGATCCGCTCTATATTTTGTCGAATCCAAGTTTTTGATGATGTACACAGTCGATGTACGAAACGTAAAAAATACAGCACTGAGCATGAAGTAGATCTCGTATTCCTACCTCCTGGGCCGCATCCCGACTAAACACGTTGAATAAACAACACACGGCCGACCATACTACCCATACCCCTCGTCTTCTGGTTTGTTAAAATTAATTGTCTCATATCAGAATATCATGCATTGCGACGCAATATTGGTGCCTGATATTAAAATCTGCGTTTCTCTTAAATCCCGTGGGTATGTTCGTATTCAAATCAACGGACCAGCGAAGATATCGTTTATTGTTGATCATGATTGTTGGAATGGGAAGTATTGAATATGGGATGAACTCATTTCATTTTTACGACTACGTTGTTCACTTCTAATGCTCCATAACGGTTGAGAGTCCCTAAGCAAAATTCGCACTCCCTTCCTTGAAATAAATTCGAGGAATTTCAATCGAAAGGCTATTAAATGGAAACGAGCTGATCCCGATGGTTTTGTCTGCTGTTATAAATGCGATTTCGCGAGAAAAACCTCGCCCACCTTCAGGCCGAAAAAAAGAACGTGATAAAATATTAAACGACCTTTTTCGGAGAACTCACTGTAGTCCCTTTTTCATTAATGATTCGCATCGACGATGGCCAAAATCGTCACGCCGATGGAGCTAACGTTTTCCTTCGAATAAACACATTCAGCCTACTTACTCAGTTTTCACAGATTTACTTCATTCTTCCTATTGACAAAAATCGAATGCTCAAGCTTATTCCCTATTTATGAATTACTGTGTTTCAACGTATCAACGTAGCGGAAGCATTGTGATCAATTTCCGGAGGTGACCATTTTGAACAGTTTTATGTTTGTAACACGTCAGAGGATGAAAGACATTTCCGTTTTCCCCAGATAACGAACATGTGACCATTCGAGATACACACGTTCCAGAATTTTGAATGTCAATCGCCACTCGATCACACTCAAATATTAATGTAGTTCAGTAGTCCGGCGAGTGTTCATTGAATTCGGTAGGTATTTATTGTTGTCTCGAATTAAAATACCCGAAAACGATCTCTGATGACCTCTGATTATAATTGAAACCATGCATAAATCAGCGGAATCTTCTCTCCCAAAACAATAATTTAACCTTGCAAGAGTGAAGGCAAACATCGATAGCCCAATCTAGATCCTTCATTTAGCTGATAGTTGTCTATGAGGAATCCAACTCTACCTATTCGTCATCAAAGATTGATTCATCGATAAATTAATGGAGTTTCTCATAACCTTAATTTGATAATTGATACACATGAATTTATTCTCGTTTCATTTGAGTTATACCGTCACAGTCTGAAGTGGTTTTTGAACATTGAGTAAGGTATGAATCAAATCGTAAATCCAACTTGAAATTGAGTTTGGGTTCGTGAAAACAGGATGAAATTTTGAAATCGCGCGATCACAAAAACCTTCAATAGATGGGTTTTGCCTCTTTTTCTACTATAGTGCTCAAGCTTTGTCATCTCATAACGTTTGGGAGGTAATATATTTTTACCCCCTCCCCAAATCAAAATTTTCTCTCGCATTTAACGTTATAGAGCTTTCTGAACAAATTTTCATCCGTGTCTGTCTGTCAGTTTGGGGGAGGTCACAATACGTTTAGAGCTTTCCTTGTCTGTCTGTCTGTCTGTCAGTCAGTTAGTGTATGTGCGTCCGAGAATCCAATTGTTACACGCACAACTTCCACAATTTATTTGCACTCGAATTTGATGAAACTTTATGAAATTGTATGGGTTAGACCCTTATAGTTCTCTGTGAATATCATAGCAGTCAGTCATAGCTGGGCCAATGGTAGCACCTGCGCAAGCACTAACGCGGAAATAATCAATGGTCGTGTTGATGTAAGTCAGTTTTTACATATCAACTTGACTGTTGAACGAAGAAGCTATGTGCTACACCCTCCTGGCATAGGTTTTTTACGATTTTAATTAGATAAGTAGTTTAATCAATAAAATAGAATACAATCAATAAATCAATAAAATATGATAAATAGAATATAGTAGTTAATCAATAATAGTAGTAATAGTTAATCAATAGAATCGAATGATACCAACATGAGGACACTATATTAGACCAAAAAAGTTGGGTCGGCCATTAGTTGGAAACCATGGACAGGTATAGATAGCAGGCGCGTATGG
>JAEMON010000004.1:34723466-34735017 GCA_030264115.1 Lygus lineolaris
AACATTAACAATGCAGCTCTCAGTGCTGCGGCGCGCCCACCGGAAGGTTATACACGATGAGTTTTTTAGGTGCATAATTAGTTCCAACTTCATTTAATAACACGTTGTTTAGAACATGTTCCGGTAAATGGCATTTTAAGTGATGATCGGTGGAGTTACAGTACAAATGGCCGTAACGTATGTGGGGTGAATGATATCAGGGGATTTGAGGTGGTATTACGTGTTATCAATTAGTGCAGCTATGTTGCTCCGTTGATTACCCTCCTAGTCCGTGGCCACTTTGAGAGCTGAGTATAATATACGACAATTTCTCAGTATTAGCTTCACTAATCGATGAATTACTTTGTAACAGGGATCACAATTATTAAATACTGCACTGCAGAATTTGGACTAAGTGAAGAAGTAAAAGGTTTGCCGGAAGCTGCATTAAGGCAGTGGAAAAAAGATGGAGTGTAGTTGCTTCGGTTAAACATCCACATTTACAAAAGTATCATTGCAGAAGGTTTGGCTTTTATCCGACCCATTTTATCTTAATAGTTTCCAAAGCGACAGAAGGATGTTTTTGTGGCCGTTATAGAAAATATCTTCTCTTGAATTATTCAATGCGTTTCCCCTACACATTGATGGACCCTCACTTGAATACAAAACATACGCTGCTACTGAAAGATCTTATTTCCCCAGATGGCATCTCTCAATTCATTTTATGGCAAAATATTGTAGAGCGATCACCTTTTTTGAGTTTAATAAGCCTAAGAGTAACGTTAAAAGCAGAACCAGTATTGTGAAGATGGTGTCCACTCAGATTATTTTTCCAACTATAGTAGAATTAAGTGGTGTAAGTCACCTTATGTTGTGGGGAGTCCACCACCAGGTTGTAATACCATCACTGACTTTCCCCTCCAACACCCATTCCCCCCCCCCCCCCCCCCCCCCCCCCCCACCCCAACAGAGGTGGAACCCTCTGGCGGCAAGAGTAATGGCTTTAAGGAAATGTCGAGCAGCACTGAGTGTCATTAGACCACCTCCTGTCCTGGAGTGCTCAACCCTGTGGATAAGCAGGGGACTTCGCTACCTCGTTTGAGAGTTCTCCAACTGGATACCCCTTCTTGGAAGATTTGTCACTTCTGTTGCATGATTGGCTAATGTTCATTAGCTTCCATAGGTGATCCCTACCCAGGGTTACAACAGGAGTCCACATCCAAATTCGGGAGAAGGAATTCAGACCTCAACGGAGAGTATACAAGTACTGCTATCTCGGGATCAGACACCTATAAGAAGGAGCGTTTGTCGTTTCTTCTACCTACTCAGTGTAGAATCCGAATTGAGACCAAATGCTCTTGGGATCTCGAAGGATACTTCTTGCGGTAAGGGATATAAATCGTGGGTTGACGTCGACATTTTAGCGAGATAGTCATACCCTATCCACTTCAACAAGAACCCTACCAGTAGACCCAGAAGTCCAGTTGTTCTGGTTGTTTACGTCGTAGGCCGGAAGACAGGCGTATTATTTGGCCCAAACTAGTATAACTTCCAGTCACCATTCTGCAGCCCACCAGAACTATCAGCCGGATCTTTCCCAAAAGGTATGGACATAGATTTTCTCTAGTCAAAAACTTTCTCTGTCATCACCCTCAAACAGAAATCATGAAAAATCAACATCACATTTCAACACCCACATGGCTATATCGATAACGATGGTACTGAACGTAAGTCTTGATTTGTAAAGACATTGAAAAAAAAAAAAAAAAAAAAAAGTTGTTGAAACTGATCAGTCATCATAGTTTTGTCTATTAGGCCTAAAACCCAAAATTATTCATTTAAAATTATTTTGTGTCTGTGGAGGATTTTGATTGTCCTCACAAAATGTACGAAATCAAATATGTAGCGGAAATTGTGTAGATAGGTAGTTCAAGTATTGTGTAACACCGAAGTGGCTTCGTGTCTAAGAAAATTCTTCGAAGAATTAATTAATTCATCCAGGGATTAATAATACCGCATTCATTGTTATTCCAGCCCCAGATTGTAACATCTGCCAGCTCCATCAGTATTCCTGTCATGGACTGTTTTTTACACGTGACCTCATCTCTCATTCATCCTCGACGATGATAAGATATTAGGACATCGGGTTTATTCGCTAAGTGAACAACACCTTCGTTAGCACGAAATGTGCTTTTGCGAATAATACCCTTGCTCAAAAACATTAGGTAGGTACAAAATTATGTCAAGGACGCAGTAAGTACTTGAAATTTGGGATTCGCGTAGAACCAATCCTTAGGTAAGGAACCTTTAAATTAGTGTCTAGATCTACCTATTCAGAAATATCACCCTCACTCTCTTCTATTTCATACTAAAACGAAGCATTTGATTTCATCCTTCAATTTTTATCACGTTCACAGCCCTCACCTAGGTACCTTTCACGTTGATGGTATATATTAACTACTTTCGGGTACTACAAGAAAAAAGGTATCGCTTTATGCAAAAACTTTTTTTTTCAACTTTCAAAGACACAAAATTGTAGTTTTCCAATGGAAGAACAGTGATTTAACATGAAGGGTTTATAAAGGAAAATAATAACGTGTTGTACGCGAGAATTTTAAAACAGCTGATATTTGAACGGAGATTTTGCCTACACGGGAAGAATTGCGATTCACACTCGTGTTTCTGCTCTTTTTTTTGTTCAACCCCCAAGTCCTTACTGGGAGCGAACGGTGGGTCCTAAAACGCTCCGCAAGGTCTCATTCGACGCTAAAAATTGTGTTCTATTTTAAATCGATGGAAAAAATATACCTTCCTATTCGAAATTTTCGAGCTAGGCCGTTTTGAAAATTGCATCCCCTATTTTCTAACCCTTAGAGAAGACTGACAGTAACGCCAAGCTTCGCGGCACAACTAGACCCCAAATGGGGCCGGTATACCAAATTTCATTAATTTTGGACCATGGTAACTAAGGAAAGTGCCGCGTACGGCGTACGGCGGACGGACGGATTTGTTTTTATTCGATTTTTGGACTCTACGTATCTTGAAACGTAAAACCTCAAAATATGAAGGGAGGTTAAAATTTTTTTTTCGTGCTCGATTCCAAAGGTTCATTATTGAAAATAATAAACCAAAATACACAGATTGCTTATGCATGACGTCAAATGGTGAAACGTTAACCGTCCCTTTCAACTTTGTGCCCTACTCGTTTTTCATACATTTGCGCTCCCTAGCGACCCCAAGGGTGACGTTCGGAGAAAGTGCAGGGCAATCCCAAGGAAGAAGGTTTACCTAACACAACAAGCTTATCGGTGGTAGTGTTTCCTGTTCAATTTAGCGTTATCGTAGCGTCTTAGCAATTTTATTTATCTTTAAAGCTTTCCTAAACGCTTTGAGCTCTATTTATTTTTACCATCAGGCTCCGATCCCAAGCCTAAAACAAAAATGTATTATTATTCTACTGTTTCGCAACCGAACAGGAGTAATCCAATGAAAGTCCCAGTGTTTTACTTTCTCTATAAGGAGCCGATGCGATTCCTTATTGTACATTAAACAAAATCTAGGGCGTCGCACAACAGTGTTTCTGCACTAAATCAAAGGTACCAGTTGTGTCTTAACCCTCTCTTCCCGTCTCTTGATCTTTTATACTGCCTCCGGTATGCGAGCGCCATCTTATCTTGAGATACGCGCTTACGGCTCGTGCCTCAGTGAGCCCGAAAGAAGGAAAACAACGTTCGCTATAGTATGTCTTCCCCTCGTTCCCGAGGCTCAGCCAAGCGCGAGGATTATATCGCTGGGCCGAACCAACGCATCCTTCTGCCAAGTGAAATCCCCGTTTTCCAATGGGGGAAGAACAGAATTATAGTGGCCTGTCACTACTTGCTCTGATAAGGATTGGTGGGAAGGTACTTCGTGTATGGGTGGATTCCAAAACAGTAGGTGGATAAATATCGCTTCCTAGTCTACCTAAGGTAGTGTAAGCGTTATAATTTTTAGGAGCTGAACATTTATTTTCCTTCAAAATCATTTTCCATTGCATTTTACGTTTATCTTTTATACCTTCCTGGACAATAATTTGGTTCTATGCCTGTCAGTCTGTTCGATTGTGTGAGTTTCCGCTGTATAACTCCCACAGTTTTTATCCAATTTCGATAACATTTTCAGGGATTTTGGTCTTGGATGGTCCCCTATGAGCAATCGGACCACAATAGATAGCGTGCAAAGCAAGCACAATACTCGAGAATGTATTGTTGGGTAGGGAAAGTCGTAAGAAATTATTCGTGAACAGCATAACTCTTTCGGCTGTCTTCTAAATTCAGAGTTGATCGGTGATCGAGTTTATATTCGGCAAAAGTCGAAGATAAACGGGCCAGCGACGAAGAAAACTCCAGCTCACGGCATCGACGTCGCTTCCCCAAAGTGGTTCGGTTGTCAGGAAGACGGTAAACTAGCGTAAACATGGAACACGATCACGAGATGGATGACAGTAACTGAACCGTGTCATAATCCCTGAGCGTTTTTTTCTCGGAGGAGTCTCCGAAAGCCCTCGTAGGTGGGTAACACCGCAGAGTGGAATAATCCCTATCGTCTTTTGAGGACGATCAGGGCCCTACAGGTTAAAACGGCTTGACAGTGATATATTGCGTCCCCCAACCAACGCAGTCGAGGAGATTTGTGGAATGAAATTCCTTTCGACCGTCCACCCGACTGAATTTCCAATAACGAAATAAAATATTGCCGGAACCCTCCAGACAAACGCTCGGACTCGACAGCAGTGAAGTGAGTACATGAATAAATTCATACTCAGCTTTACACTGTTTTTACTTCCTCACTAGTTCCCGAAGGTATTGCAGCAATGTATACGCGCAAGAATTTAAAAAAAGTTGTCCTCCAAAATAAAAATGTCCGCTTGCTTTTTGGGTTTCGAAGCTTTCTGAAACATTTTGGTTTAGTGTTGGTTGCAGAGTCTATGTCTGACTGTCTGTGGTCAATCCCACAAAAATTCAATAAATTATTACAATCCCATATATAAGTACCTACCTACAATAGCTGGAAAACGAGAATAGCGAATAACGAGAAGAACCCAAATTTTTCAAATCCAATCAAAACACACAACAGCTTCATTCAATAGGACTCCTTACCGCCCTACCCCTCTGGCATTTGCCAACGCTTGCCTATTCATCTTCAAATTTCTCGAATCACACTTTGTGACTGTTTGCTCACACGGGCCTATTGCGTGCCCTTGGGCTTAGACAGGATAGGGCACCCCCCCCCCCCCCCCCCCCCCCCCCAAGATTTTGGGAACTCGAAAATAAAGTGAGGTGAACTAATAAGAGACACCACAACAAAATGTGTTGGGACAAGGGTAGGTATTATTGGAAACGTGTTATTTTATTATATCACACTTCATTTGTGAGCTATAATATATCAATTTTCAGTATGAGTAGGTTCCTAAGGCCAGCACCCAGGCCCCGACCCTCGAGGGGGGCCCCGTAAGTCCAAGGGTCCGTTATAAGGGAGATTTTTCTGTTTCCAAATCAACTAATATTTTTGCAAATTTTAACCAATTTCAGAGAGATACTGAACACATTGTAAAACCTGAGTCTTACTGGACTGAATTTTGAGATGATTTCACACACACCACAAAAATGTTATTAAAATTGTGAAGATGAGACATTCTTGACTCTTCAAATTTAGAATTCGTTTTCTTTAAAAATACTCGTCAACGAACTCATAACTAGTATCCTTTTTTATATGATTGACATTGTAAAATGAGGAAAGTTAAAATTAACATTTAAAGGAGAAAATGCTCACGAATCGATTGAGGTATAATTCCTAGGTAAGTAGGTACTTCAAAAGAAGTGTGATCATCTGGGCTTGCCCCCGGGCCCCCATAATCATAGCCTCTGCTTCTTGGGAATTTGAACTTTTTGAGTTAAGACAGTGTTATGAGTGAAAGAGTGAAGCGAAAGTGTTTGAGAGATATTTCTCATAGGTACTGCTGTTTCTCTGCTGTAGAGACCTGCCAGGTATAAAAAGGAATTAGTAGCCATTCGGGATGAGGTGGGGATACAAGATCACCAGTTTAATGTTGACATTCATATGAGCCTCAATACTGATGAAATTCCGCGTTCTTTAAAATTCAACTGATGGGCATCTTTTTCATGAAATTTTACGTAGAATCTCTATCTACAATAAAATGGGGGATCCCATTTGAAAAAAACCATATTAGTGCACATTCATTGGGCACGCGCGCAAAAATTTAAGGGCTCGTTACAGTTTGAATTTTTTTCTAAATGGCTCTATAAAGATCTGAGCCCCCCCCCCCCCCCCCCCCCCCCCCCCCCCCACATATCACAGTCAGAGCAATGTTAGCCGATGTGCATCGTGTATAACACTAAAGCCGAAACGTGAAATCCATTTATTACAGAAACCAGATGTTTTTGAATGTACAAACAGTAATCCTACATGTACCTATGATATACCAATCTAACTAAGTATATAGTCACCCCGAATGCTAACTCAATTATGATAATGTTCGTTCGATGTTAGATCTATTTCTGTATCCAGCTGGAACCGTAGTACTTCCTTCCATTTGTTTGTGCCAACGGGCTGCGGTTTCCTAGTTGGGCGGACATAAACTTCTCGGTTGTTAGCGCCAAACACCATAAAAAGGGCTAACAGTGCGCCAAGACTTCAGTCGTGGTCAACAAACTGTAAACAACCGCAACAACGTCACCATGTTTACACAACCTACTACTTCCGATGTGTCCACATAAAAACTCAATCGTTACATACAATAGAGGTACAGGTGTAGGTCAAGTTTCAAGTCTCCCTATGTTATACGCATCGTGGCTTTCTCAATGGGGTATTCCGTAGTGTCGGAATTTTGCATTTTCGGCTTCAAATTAGGATTCAACACCCTTGAAAACCCCGTAGTTCTGATTTTCAGTTTAAAATGTTCATTAGGTTGGCTGTAAAACGGGTGGGAAGATCACGCGTGATGTCATCTGATCTGAGGAGCGAAGGGTGCCCCTCAGGCTAGCGCGGGATGAATGACGACATCTGTATCTTTTGTACGGCACTCGTTTTCGCTCACTTCCGATCATCGGATACCCCCCATATAGCACCTTTTTTAAAAGCTCTCAATGAAATCCTCCAGTTAAAAGAATAAAATGGGAAAGCCGGAAACGCCCATTCTCCGCATAATTGGCCTCTTCAACAAGTTGTCTTCAACACATACACTAAGTAGGAACTGGAGCTTATGCACAAGGAGGATTGATCAGTTAGCAGGTGTCACACGTGACTATTCCTCTCATAATATCTGGTTGCTACATGCTACCATCAACTTTCCTCAAGACATTGTCATCAGTGTGTATATCGCAATTAAGTGCCGAATGACTGTTCAACTGCGTAGTTGTTATTACAACTGCACGGTTATTTTTATTGCACGGTTGTCATATTAATTATTATGACTTGTTAGGTCATCAATTATTAGTGAATTAAATTTGGTATACCGGCCCCATTCGGGATCTAGTTGTGCCGCGAAGCTTGGCGTTACCGTCAGTCTTCTCCAAGGGTTAGAAAATAAGGGATGAACGTTTCAAATAGGAAGGTATATTTTTTCCATCGATTTGAAATAGAACACAATTTTTAGCGTCGAATCAGACCTTGCGGAGCGTTTTAGGACCAACCGTTCGCTCCCAGTAAGGACTTAAGGGTTGAACGAAAAAAAAGAGAGCAGAAACACGAATGTGAATCGCAATTCTTCCCGAGTAGGCTAAGTCTCCGTTCAAATATCAGCTGTTCGAATGCAACTTTCTTTCGATCCCCTCAATTTTATTGTTTTATTCATGCAGTCACAGTGAATGAATAAACTAGTAAGAGAAATGTATTGTTTTATTGGAATGTGGGTGGAGACAAAAAACCGTAGAATAACCGAAAATAAAGAGAGTTCCAAGAACCGTAGCGAAAGAGAAAAGAAACGAAAACTGTTGAACGCGCTGTGAATATTTCAATAGAGTGATCCCGATTGTTATTAAAATGACCGGTTCCTGGGAAAAGGTTCCTCGTAAAGAACAATGCAATGAAGAGCTTGAGTGAAATCTCGTTCACTTTGAAAAAACAAAGAGGGACCGAAATTGCATTTTTTTTTTTATTGCCAGAAGAGCCCTTTCGCATTAATTGGGTAATGGGCGATTATTTTTGTGAAAAAACCTATATGAATATTCATGTACCTAATGGATTTAGGATAGACACTGGAGAGATCATAAATTGTACCCAAACACAAAAATTGAGACTGTTGACTTTTTAGGTTTCTAGTGTATATTACTATCTCAAACATAGGAACATATATGGTATATTCGGAATCAACACCAAATTTCCTATAAGAATGAACGATAAATGATTGTAAACAAATTGTAGTACGAAAATCGAAAATTCGATCATCACCTCATTTTGCTGGCTGTCAAAGTTGTTGAAGTTATGTTCTAAAGGTCTGTCTTCTTCCAAATTCGGAATCGATATCCCATTGTTTTCGTGAGTTTGAACAGCTTTTCACGTTTTTTGTCCGCTATCTACTGGTCTACTATCTACCTATTTACCATGGAAGAACATTGATCAGTTACACAACAATAATATACTTCTGTGTGAAAATTTGCAGCGTTTTCAATTTATTCTTCTGCTATCATCGTGTTTGATAAAACTGTAATGAAAATGAAGATTTTCTTTCTCAACCGATAGATTCATTGAGCTGAATACCTTCCGTTAACGGGCGTTCGCTGTTTATGCGGTGGCATTCAATCTCGAGTTTCCTTCTCGATAGTATCCGAAGCCCGTAAAAACGAGGGATGAAATAGAAAGCGTCTTCGACGGTTGGAGGCCGCTCCATAAAAATCTTTTCCCAACTGAACCAACCGGAATCGTCTGATCGTAATTCAAGGACATCGGGAAAAGGTAAATAGGTACCTATCAACAACAAAACATCCGTCGGGCCAATGATGATAATCAGTGGACAATCTACCATTTATTGCACCTATATAATCTGGCTGTTTTGTGTATCTATCTTCTAGCAGGTTGCCAATGCGTTGCACAGGCTGGTTTGGTGATCAGTTGGTACATTACGTTGGGTATCCTCCAGGGCTCCTGTTGTCATACTTTGTAACCCCCTTCTGCTAACCTTAAAACTACAATTATAGGTGGTACATACAATTAAAACTGTCCGCAGTTTCATGTGTTATTTATTTATATTTTTATTGGTGTGAGCAAACGAGATAGCGGTACTTTGGTACTGCACAAAAAGTTATAATAACAAAACTTTGCGAAGAGTTCTCCGAATTATTCAAAGCTCAGCGAAGTGCGCGTGGATCGTGCGCCCGATCTGTGGGTCAATACAGGGACTTGCAAAGGCAAGGTCAAGGGCCATGTGGGCCTCTACAGTTAGGTAAGTACTTGTAATATCTTAACCCTAGAAAGGTACCCATACGTCGATTCAACGTGTGTCCATTTTTATGTTCATGTGGTGATCGCCAAGAGCACAGCAGGGGCTTGAGACTAGGAGTGCCTCGCCCCGTCATAGTGAACAGAAAAATTGAAGTTTTTCAATTATGTATTTTGTTTGTTCCATAAATCATAAAGGTACAGTCCAAAAAAGGTGATACGAATGCCGGGAAAAAGTTGTTTATGTACTTGAAGACTGTTACCCATAAGTATTCAATGGTTGAATAATTATACATTCGTTATTGGGAACCTTGTTATTTGAAATTTTCCTGTTTATAGACCTTGAAACGGCAATTCAAGTAAATTTGTCAAAGGTGTTGTCGCATCGACGTGTGGGTACTTTCAAGCAGTTGTAACTCCAGGGTAGGTACCCTTCTAGGGTTAAACGCATATTTCATGTTAATGAATTTATTGATAAGTCAAAGGAGGAACGAATTAGGATACAAGAAAGAAATCTAGTGCCACTTGTGAATCCAGCCTGCTTCCCTCTTTCTTTAGATAGCAAAAATGCGTGAAGTAGGTAGTCTTAGGGACAACTCACCCAGTAAAACGAAAAGTGAATAAGGGTAGACTTCACCCCCAGCAGTTTGTCCACGGAGAGCTCAAACCAGGGCTCACACGTACGGCAAACATTCCACCCAAACCCGTAATAGAGAGTTGAGGCATCCGATACTTTCAAGGAGTGGAGAATCCGAGATAGGAGAGAAAGAGTCTCATTTCAGAGGTAATGTACCGTACTTTAACCGTATGATATCTAGTTTATTGAGTCTTTTATTCACCGCTCAATTTGCAGTTGAGAAGGTCGAGTTTGGGGGAACTTTCGTTCAGAGAAAGGAAGATCCAAGGTGTATAGGTGGTGTGAAGTGATGCTAAATGGACTGGAATGAAACGCGAGCCAAGCACTGACGTAAGAGGATCAGACCCGTAGAACATGCTGTATTATAGGAGCATCATTTGTACGTGTATCTTATAACAGAATAATATCGCGTCGTCAGGTTATATGATAACGCAAAGAGCGTAGATTTCACGTATTCGAGTATGGTGCCGAGAGTCAGGGGTACGATAGCCTGTGGGACACTCAATGTCATTGATATTCGAATGTGATATTTCCTTGTGATAAACAAAGCTAACTAAAAGAATCCAGCCTTAGCGAGCTTACATTTTTTTACATTTCGTAGTGGGATCCCTGTTACAAAGGGTAATACAGGTAATGAGGCATTATTACTTTGGATTTTAATAATTATTTTTTGCTTATGATACCTCACTATATACCTCCTCTTGAATTCCTACGGTTTTAACTTTAAACTCTTGTTAGTTTTCGGGCTCTTATAAGGTGATATACATCCTTAACGTTCTATGAAATATGAAGGACTATATCAGTTGAGTTATTGGGAAATCTTTCCGGCTGAACTGTTGTAATCTCTTTCTGACCGTAATCATACCTGTAACAGAATTCAGCATACTTACAGGTAGGTACAGCAAAGCTACATGTTCATTAAAATCTAAGTAGGATTAAATTTAATCCACATCATGGTGGATAAAAACTTTAGATAAGTATAGGGTGATCCACGAGTTAGGCACGCGTGAAAGGGGGGGTCATAGGTAGGTACTTTTTTTTTTTTTTTTTGCTTATTCCGGCCAAACTCCTCGATCTTCGGAGTGGAAATTGGGAGACGGGGGTTTTCGAAGGTGCTGAATCCGATTCAGAGGCAAAAATAGCAAATTCCGACCCATGCATATTCCTCATTGGCCGTTCACGGATTCACATTTTGAATATTTATGATACATGTATACCTCCAGATTAGTTCTAAAACTTGATAGGATTGGATTGGACAATGTGGCAGTACGTTGGTTCACCTCGTACCTCACAAACCGGAAGCAATACGTTCAATTTCAAGATACGAAAAGTTCAATGCAACCAATAACCTACGGAATACTTCAAGGGTCAGTCTTAGGCCCTATTTTGTTCCTAATCTATATAGATGACCTATTTTCATTAAACATTAGTGGAAGTTTTGTTGCCTTTGCAGATGAAATTGCAATAATAGTAGAGGAGAAGACGTGGGAACTAGCACAC
>JAEMON010000004.1:34854088-34872486 GCA_030264115.1 Lygus lineolaris
CCTTTCCGTGACGATTTTTTCGTGACGATTTCGTGTGACGTTGTCGAGTTATGTGCCAGAGTAAAGACATAAAATGTCAACATGACATTTGTGTAACAATAACATCTATCCTTTCGTTCTTTCAGGTGACGATCAACTCCATCCTGTTAAAATCATGTATAACGTGCCATCATGGCTCAGAGGTGCTAAGGGCAAAGAATACCACATGCTACTCAGAAAACGAAAAATGCTGCGGAAAGGCGTCTTCCCTGTGGCCAGACCTACAAAATGGGATGAAATCAACAAGAGAATTCTTTATTTGTACAAATTCATGAACCGATACACGAAAACTTATTATAGTCCAAAACAGTAGCTTTGTACGAAGAGCAGTAAAATAGTTTTTCCAGTACCTACCACTCAATGTTTCTTTTCATTCCTATTTTTCACCAATTTATAATGACCTTCAACAACTGGTACAGGGTTGCTACGGAAACAGAATCCCAAAATTCCCTGACTTTTCCAGGTTTTCCAGACCACTAAAGTGATTTTTCCCTGACCTTTTCCTATTCTCAAAAGCCCCCTTCCACTGAAAATAGTGAGCCTGTACCTTGAAAATTTCACCGAAATAGGTAGAGTAGTTCTGGAGTTATGGCTATGAAAACTCATTAAAAGTTTGCCCATGCGCAGTAGCTACTACTGATCCAGTCGTGGCAAAATTAATAGGTAATTGTCTTGGAGTCAGCCCCCAACTATACTCCAAATTTGAGCGGAATAGGTCCATTAGAAACTAAGAAATTAGTTTCAGGAATTTCACATTTGCGCATCCGTACACGCTACTAGTGGTCCGACGGCGATGTAATGAATAGAGGACCGTCACGGGGCTAACCCGCTCAATCCCTGAAAATTCCATAAAAATCGGACCATAAGGTCATATAGTTCTGCTTGGGACAAGGAATTAACCACAGCGCGACACGGAACCAAAATTGTTTAGAACGCTCTGAAACGTAAAAAGTTCCATTAGTGCAGCATGAGTTGATGAGCAAATTTTCAAAGAATTATTTTAATCGATTTTATGGGTGATTCTTATAGGAAATTCTGCTCTGATTCCAAATGTACCATATATGTTCCTATGTGTTTAAGATGGTAATTTACACCAAAAACACGTTTTTTTAAAGCTATTTTGACTCTAAATGTTCAAAATTTGAACCCTTGCAGTACTTCAAAAATTCTGGACAATGAACTCAGCCTTTATTTTGTTATTATTGGCATTTTAAATTTTTTTCTTATTGACATTTTAAAAATTTTTTGAATTTTTTTCTCGTTATAGAATGGTCTTACACGGATTTACATGGAGAAATTCTTTAAAATTTTGCATAACTAAAATTTTGAAGCCATTGCAAAAGCTGAATTTTGTTTATCCCGTATTTTGCGTAAAATTCCAGAAGATTTTCCATTTTTCCCTGACTTTTCCAGGTTTTCCCTGACCACTTTCTTTTTCCCTGACTTTTCCAGGTTTTCAAGGTTTTCCAGACCTGTAGCAACCCTGTGGTATTAGTAGATAGGTATTAGGTACAAAAAATATCGTGATAAGCAATATAATTTATTGTACGCTCAGATAATATCAATATCGACTTGGAATTTCCATAAAAAGTAATAACTTAGAAATAATTGTTGGTTGATCCTATTTTTTCTAGTAGGTAGTGCTTGTGTATACTAGCTTGTATTTAAGGAAAAGTGATTTTTCGAGATGAATGGTGCACATTTTGGTTACATTAGCACCTCCGACATTTTTATTGCTGAGCCTCGTGTGTTTAATGAATTTCCCTTAAAAAAATACGTATGCTCAGATAACAACAAAAGTAGGTAATTATTCACATAGGCTAGAACAGTTGGTTCTTATAAACACATCAATCGAAATGACTAAGGAGCGTCAGGTACAACCTGAAATATTTTCTTAAAAAATTCGACCACCTACACTTATTACGAAAAAAATCAAGTTTAAATTAGGCATTACAAGAGCTCGACGCTTACAATTTTAGATTCGAAAATGGCTCTAACCGAAATTCAATGTTATTTCCTTTCCAACGGTGTCATTATTTTTACACACTGGAATTAAAGGGTGTTGTCTCTGTTAGGTACCTTCTCAGTAGGGGGCCATGATACAAAGCCACACGAGAGAAATCTTAGAAGTGAAAATACTCCCGAAAATAAAAGTTTTTCCACTCATTTCCCTGAAGTTACGGCACTCAATCCTGGAACGATACCCTGCAAAGAAAGAAGGGTTTTTAATATCATCAACTTTCGGGGCACGATAATAATGTAGGTACTTAGGAGTAAGTAGGTCCTTGCATATGCCTGATTACATATATTATGTACAGTTAGGTACTTACCAAGGGATATTCAAATAAGCTCCTTTTAGACAATTAGAATAAGTAAGTAGTGAGGTAGGTATTATTTTGTTGTGTTCGAAGTACGATGAGAATCAGATGTGGAAGCTCATTAATGGCGACTGAGATTCCCTTCACTCAATACGTACCAGCAGCGCAGGTTAGTGTGACGATCGTTCTAAGGCGCTCTGTTCTCATGAGCCTTTCAATCTGTGCAATACTATCATGAAAAACCGCTTAACAAGCAGAAAGGTGCCCAGGTACTTGGAAAAGTAATAGGGAAATCGAAAAATGAGCATCACCATGTGATTCAGCTTCGAAAAATACCCCGAAAATCATGTGTCGCATTTGGTAGTGAGGAATGGACTTTTTTTTTTAGTTCGTTAACATAGTTAGTCTAACGGAGATTTCTGAGAAGGTGCAGTATGATGGGTCGGAAATGAATTGAAGAGTCTGACAGATTACGTCACGCATTTTTCCTTTTGCTTATTCCAGAAAAACTTCATAATAATTTTGGGAGTTAATGCAGGTATTTTTTGGAATCCACATGAAAATTTGGATACAGGGGTTTTTGAGCGTGCTGAATCCGATTCTGGTAGCAAATTCTGACCTATGTCTCCATCTCTCATTGACTAATCCACAAAAATAGGGTTTTCCAAGTTTAGCGCATAATCACTGTTGTGTTGTGAACGAAAGCTCATCCTTCAGCAGAAATGAGAGACAGACACCAGGTCTTCGGTGGTCGAGGTCGTTAGTTGGTGAGTTATAGTGGAATCCATCAGATTTCGCTGTGACAATAAGGTTCGAACCCCCTCGAAGTTCCTTAATTTTTTAACGATTTCCCGTCCACAATAGTTGGGCAAACGCCATTGTGAAACTAATTTTGTTCTTGAATATTAATAGGGCTGTAACCAATTAACACACAAGTTATATACCGCCTATACACAGGTAGAAACCGCTGAGTCTCTAGAATCCAATAGAACCAACGAGTGTGCAATTGGATTGAAACCCAAAACCAAAAACCTGCCTGAAACCCTTGCCTGTGTGCCTTGAACTAATTTTTTAGTTGTCATAAATTAGTTTCTATAGTTAGTTATTCACTCCAATTACACATGTTAATAATTCCCGTTGGTTTTATTGGATTCTAGAGATACAGGCGGTGTCAACAATATAGTACAACATTCGTGTTAGGTGTTTACAGCCTTATTGAATAACAAAAACAAATTTAGTTTCAAAATGTGTTTGCGCAATTCTGTGCATAATTACCGCATGTTTTTCCCAAGCCAAAAATTCGGGTGACGAGTCCATGAAAAAATTTCACGCAGCATCCCAATCTGCTATAAAAAGGGGGGTTCTCGTTTGAAAAAATTAAGCTGATGCGCGTTGCGCGCCTTAAAGCTCCACGGTGGCGCGCAAAACAATGATTTTTGAATTCTGCGCAAAAAAATTAAGGGGGGTACAGTTAACACATCCTTCCATCTCCAATAGTGGAGGTGGCCGTATAGGTGGGCCACCCTGTATACTACTTTATTATTCGAATATTATAGGTCAATCTTCAACAATGTAATCCATCTACCTAACTAACTATAGGAGGTACTACATACATAATATTTACCTTTGGTTTCAAGATGACTAGCACCTCTGGGTCATGGTACATACGGGGGTAGTAATAGTACCTAACAAGATAATCAAATCTTTCATTATTATCACCTATGGTTGAAGGTGGATAATAAATAAATCAATATTAGAAAAATGGATAAATAAAATAGATAATATACATAAATTAGGCTCTCAACAGCATTACTGGTTTCAGGTTTTCTGTTTATATTCAGGCCAATATATTATATTCCCTTGCGCTTTACTTGTGTACTTCGCAAAATATGATGATACAAATTGCATAGGTAGTTTAGACATGGTTATCTAGTTAGGTACACCAAAACGTTTATAACGATTTTTCGACGTAATAAAAGTTGTAATCGTGGGAGAGTGGATAAAGTGATCGGGCCTCAAGATCATTCTACCTATAATATTGTACCTGGGTACAGTCACAGTCATGTCAGGAGAGATTTGTAACTAGCCTAAGCTATATATCTTTCAACAAATAGGTACCTGCCTGCCTGATTATGTAATTACGTTTGATACTGCATACAGCAATTTTTAAGAAAACCAATAATTTTTTTCCAGCAATATTTCGAGGATAATACTGCAACTCAGTTTTTCGACTGGTTCGATGCTGAAGGAACCAAGAAAGGCGCAAATAAAGTTACTCCAGAATTGAAATGTATGTACATGCATTTATTATATAAACTTTACAAATGTTCAACACAAAAATATTCAATTTGAATGTAAAAACTATTAATTCATCTAGAAACAAACACACACTCACTCATTCAAAAAATGGCAACTCGTAGTACAATCTTACAAAGTCAAGGTAAGTAAAAATATTTGGAATGCTGAATGGTCATACGAGTACGTCGATGAATAGGTAGGTACTAAAGTATATTCTACATCTAACAATAGGTAAGTACCTCTTCAAGTATCATCATCGTTCGATAAAATTATTGCAGACCTGATCATACAACTTCTAATAACATCATTCATGTACCTATCTAAACCGTCAGTGGTTTGCCTAAGGAATGAGCACATCTCTAATTCCTTGACGAATAAAGCTCAATATTGGTTCCAAACAAGAGTGAAGCTTTTCAAAATTGGTTTCAATCAAATAATACCTACCAATATAAATTAATAAATTATTAAATAAAATTGCATTTTTTTTTCTTCGAGATTGATTTAAATAATTAATTATTCAAATAATATTATGGGTTTCTAAACTTTGTGAATAATTAGTTTGGCGACACGAAGGGCGCTTTCTCTAGTATACACAATATGTAGGTACCTACATCTAGCAAAAATGTCGACCTCGGAAAACTTGCAGATTGTTGGCACACCAACAAGAAAGGAACATTCTCAATTTATACACGGTAATAGGAATTGTTCGAAAATCTCGCAGTTTCGGAATACCTAGGGAGTCCCCGTGACGCGATTTCGTGGTTCGAAAGACGCAAACCAACCATGATCAAGGACACTTCGGGCAACTTTTTACATCTTTTTCGGACGAAGAAGTATGGTCGATCTTGGTGGCTTGTGCGGGTATGCACGCTGGTGAATGATAATCCGATTTTATATCGGGTTTTCGATGGATCAACCCCATTTGGCAGCCAGGTTGTAGAGTGTTTTCAGAAGTTCCAGTGCCCTTGCGTCCGAGTCATAAGGCAGTTTCGGCGCTGAAGTCGTCGCCAATGGTCGGACTGTCGTCGGTTCGAGGGTGGCAGCTGGCCCTGAAGGGATGTACAATTTTGCTGCATTCGCTTTGTTGAAATCTGTCACGTTCCGGATGCTATTGCTTCCAAGGACTGCGGTTTGAGTGTCCAGACCTCTTTGAAGTTTCAAACTTCTGGCGCTTCCTGCCCGCACCCGCATGATCTTCATGATTTTCTTTTTTGGCGCAGGCGGCGTCGACGCAACCGTTGTTACTTCTTCAATGTCATTTTCATGCGTAAGCAGGGCGTTGATGAGATTTATCCTTGTCTTCTCTTCAGTTTTGTCTTTGGTCCGGTCATCCACCAGAAGAAGAACAAGCCTCCTTAGCGTCATATTGTTTTCAGCTTGCGTCATCACTTGCATCAGCATGGTTGCAGCAGTCTCATTCAGCATTCCAAACATTTCTTTGGCCTTAGCCTGCATCAAGCTGTGGTATTCAGGATTTTCGGGCGACATGGTAGTTGGCCACACAGCATCAGTAGTGGTCGTTTCTTGAACAGTTGTGGTTGGTACATTAGTAGTAGCTTCAGATTGAACGGACTCCGCAGTGGTCACTTCAGATGGATGATTCGGATGGTAAGTTGTTGGTTTGATGCTAGGCGATCCAAAGCCACTTGGTGATACTTCAGCTGAAGACGAGCTAAAGTACTGAGTGGTTTCATAAGGGCTAACAGTCCACGTGGGAGACGCAGTACCATCAGTTCCAAATGTTCCCATCCTATCTGAAATTATATTTTTATCTAATGATCCCTTACTCTCCAATATATTTCTGCTATCAATTGTATAACTGTTCACAGATGCCTGGGTATTGATGTCATTAAATTCAGTACGATTCTTCAAAATTTTATCGCCAAAATTTGGTGTCTGAGTCTGAAAAGCTGATGGTTCGGACATAGTTTCAAAAGGAGGTTCTTGACCGAAATACGGAATGATATCTCCCTTGAAATATTCTCCACCTATAGCAGAAGGATCTTCAGCTATCGCACTAGGAGCATAGTTAGCAAAAGTATCCTTTCCGTATAGTTTCTGACCCTGTTTGTTGAAATTGTGCGCGAAATTTGCGTAATTGTAACTTGAGACAAGACTTTGGCTTCCTGACGTCTGTAGAAGTTTTTCTTGTTCTTCAGAGTTGAAAGTACGGTCAAATTCGTCTTCACTGCTTGACGAAAATTGTGCTGATGCTCCATAGAGGATATTGTGGCTTGCCACAAGGCTGTTGACCTGTTGCGCCGCTGGGAGTATCGAGGATGGAGGCGGTAATGTTGTAGTCTCCAAAGTGGTATACTGCGTTGTTGTGAAAGGAAGAGATGTAGTAGAAGGAATAGAAATAGTTGTACTTTCAGTGATTGGAGTTCCTGTCGTTATGATATTCCTCAATTCCGCTCCGTAAGGTGAGTACGAATTGAGTTGCTTTCTTGTGTTATTGTGGAATCCTCCGTACCTGGGTCGGCTATCGTCATTTACACCACCTGCTGTAGGGAAGTAAGAAGTATCTTCAGGTGATCCAAGTTTTGGATCATAATCAACACTCGATCCTGAAGAAACAATATTGATTTCAGGCGATGCTGTCGGTGTTGGAGTTGTAAATTCAACATCGTTAGCATTCAGTGAGGCGAATGGTGAGATCGAATTTATTTCATATGAATTATCAGCCTCGACTAACTTGGCACTGGGAACTAAATTATTGATTTCCCCAATACTGATGTCAGCAGTTACATCATCGCTATTGAAAACTGTAGTTCCTGGTGGCTCAGTGGTACCTGTTCTGCTTTGGCTGGCATCAGAAAAGTCCAGAACTTCATCGTCGGGATTGGGAGTTGTTGCGTCAGAAGGGTTTGGCTCTGTAGGTCTGACCTGCGCTAAAATTTCTTTGAACGTTTCAGGGTCTTCAAGGTAAGCTGAGAGGGCTCTGCTGAAGACCTGAGCAAGTTCTCTGAGTTCGGAAGAATCCCTGAATTTTTGGGTAGAATCTTGAGGTTTGACAGTAGTGGTTTCAGCAGTTTTCAAGGTGGTTTTTGACGGCAGTTTATTGGCCTGTTTCTGGGCAGTTCTGTTCAGATCTGAAATGGCTGAACCGGATTCTTTCGGAGTCAAATCGTCTTTCTGCGACTCTGCTTGTTCTTTGCTGTCTGATGAAAACAAATAACTGTAGGAATCTTTGGTGTTCTTGCTAAGTTCTGAAGGGAGTTCATCTCCATTGGTGGAAGTTATAGGTTTGATTGTAGTTGTTGGCTCCTCTGTTGTGTTGGGGCCCAGAGTCAACAGAACGTCTGAAATATGGGGTCTTGTCGTTGTTTCATCAAAACTCTCGGCTGAACTGTAGATACTTGCAAAAGTGTGCAACGCATCAGCTGAAGTTGGCTTAGTTCCAGTGTCCATAAGTGAGTTCACGTTTTCTGGTCGAATCTCTTCTGGCGTTCCCGCGATATTGACTGTGGCATATTTATGATGGGTTGAAGGATAGGTTGCGAAAACTGCGTTAGTATGAGGAACATTTGACGTGTATACTGTACTGGCTGGTGTATGAGAAGATGTTCGTTGGGACGCATAAGTGGCATACGATGAAGGCCTCTCACTAGTAAAGAAGGGTTGAACGGTGGTTGATGTATGACTTACTGAAGTGCTGGACGGTGAATTTGTTGGATTCAGTCTGTGGAGCTCCAGCAAGGAGTAGTCTTTGTTAGGTCGTATTTTAACATTGAACACAGTTTTGCCTCGATAAGGTTTAGAGGTTGAAGAGGGTGACTCCTTTACTTGACTGAGGGAGTTAAATGCTGATGATGAACTCTGTCCTGTGGTGTAGCTGTTATAAGACGAGAATGCCTGACTAGAACTTTCTCCTCTGTAACTATCTTTATTTGTGTTATAAGCAGGAGCGGAAGGAGTTCCTTTCCAGTTTGACTGATCAGTCTGTTTAGCGTTGGACAACTGAGTCTCCTGATTCAGAGATGAGTATGGTTGCATGTGCGAATTGTACACTTGTGAGCTTGAAGGAACCAAAGTAGATGTGGTGTACGGTGCTGAAGTTTGTTGGTATTGAAATTGTTGCTGATTGACGTGGTGGTTTTTAGAGTTGGGGTGTTTGAAAGAACCACGATTCACAGGCTTCGTAGTTGGAGGAGCTCTGGTGGATGAAACTGTATTTTGTTTCGTTTGGTATCTGTAATCATTTGTACCGCCTTGATATGTCGAAGCAGCTTGTTTGTACGTCGTTGATCCAGCACTATATGTAGTTGTACCATCGCTGTTGTAGCTAGGAGAGCTAACTGTATTGTATCCGGAAGATTCCCCACCGTTATAATTAGTGGTACCAACGCTGCTGAAGGTTGCCGTTCCACGGTTAGCAGATCCAACCCCATTGTTATAGTTCGTACTACCGTCTTGATTGTAAACTGTTGAACCACTTTGGTAATTACTTGGACTGGCATTGTACGTACCGGTTGAAATTGTACTTGTAGGGGGAGTTTCTGTGCTAGTCGTTGTAGGAGTAGCTACGTCCAAGTTTTTGTTCGAATAGTCATTTTGGTACCCTTGCTCCAGTTGATTAGCGAATCTATGCCTACTGCTTCCAAAAGATGCTGTTTCAGCTGGAATCTGACTTTCCTTCTCCTGATGATAAGCTGTTTGCTGTGAAAAAACTTGATTATTCGTGAAATCTTTGGGAGCTCCAATACTTGAAGAACTCGACTGGCCAACAGCGCTAGCTGTGTACGAAAATTTGTAATTCGTATTGCCTACTCCTTGCTGGAAGTTATTGACTGGTGGATTCGCCGTTGATAGTCCTAATTTTTCGAAATCTTTATTTGCTTCTTGATAAACTTGTTCAACAGATGGATTGGTGTTAACTCCTGGCTGTTGATAAGTATTTTGTGGTCCTGTTGGAGTGGCATTTAAATCAGAAATCGATTGCTGGTACACCTGTTTAGCTGCTGGGATGGTGTTCAGAGGTGGCTGCTGATATGTATTTTGGGGCCCTGTAGGTGCAGCATTGAAATCAATATTGGAATGTTGATTCACCTGTCCAGAATTTGGGTTGGAGTTCACTGGAGTTTGTTGATAAGTATGTTGAGGTCCCGTGGGTGCTGCGTTGAAATCTTGGGTGCTATAACTCCCTCCAACGGTATTCGGATAATTCGTTCCGCCAGGAACAGTTTTTTGTTCCTGCACAATATGAGTTGATCTTTGTTCCGAATAACTTATGGATGAAGAATGATCTATTGGATTAGCATTATAACCAAAAGCAGGTGGCTGCGGATTGATCAACTTCCCTTCAGCACTTGGTGGAAATGTGTTCGTGGCCTGATTTGTTTTCGTGAACGCCACTTTGTTGTCAACAAACGTTTCGGAAATCTGATTCCCTGCTAGAGCACCCTGATTCGCCGGCGACAAGTCTACCAATTTACCAGACGGCCTTTCGTTCTTCCTTCGTGAATTCCTGTAATTCGACGATCTCTCTGTATTTGGAGTAGCTGTTGTGGAAGTTTTCATAGCTCTTGCTATTTCCTCCGCGCGTTTCTTGTAGATCATTTGATCGTGGGCAAGCTGTTCAGCGCTTTCGTCGTAGAGCTCAACCGATTTTTCGCAGTCAACACGGAACCACCAGTCGCAGATGAGATGGCTTTGTCTGAATATCGTACCGTTGGGGCATAGGAACGATATCTTTCTACCTCCATCGCAGATGTGGAACACCTACACAAAACGTAGAAATAAATTAGTATAAAATCGTGTATTATGAACATTCATGTTTCATTAAATGCACATTGACAGTTGCAACATTTATACCTAAGTAGGTATTTTCTCCTAATGGATACAGGTACGTTACAACCCTACTTTCGTTTCATCATGCGAGCAAGCAAGTACGCTTGGCAAGCCGCACAAGTGGTACTTGGCAAATATAAATTAGCATCGATATTGAACTGAAGAACATGACAACATTGTCATTGACGAATTGTCAATTTTATGAGTATCTTCTATGAGTATTTACGATGCCAAAAGTAGGGTCTCCCAAGAAACTCTCGACAAAGCTATAGTTCAGAATAATAGCTAGTAGAAATTCTGATAGACCATCATGTTTGTCATATAAGGAAGATCGTGGGTAGTGACTCATGACCGAAACATCGTGATTGGAATCTAAGCACTTGTCTAAAATGATCATCTGCAGGATGTCAAGGAACATGGTGATCATTCGAATGGTAACTATACAGAAGAAAGTATCTACCAACCATACTTCCAAATGAGTCGGTAGTAGGGGGAAGTACCAGCTGTACTATGGTATAATCTTCTAGGATTGCCATTGCTCTGCTGGCAAGAATCTCAATTTCGAGATTCCAACGTAATACTGCAGGGAGCATGCAACTCCTCTCTCCTCATAAGTTTTCGTTATCAGAGCACATTGGGTTGGTTTTGAGAAGTTTTTTTTTTTAATTTACTCATGCATTATCTGTTTGAGTAGGGATAGAATAATTCATAGATAGGTATACCTACATAACATACCAGGGCACTTTCCCCAACTTACTCAGCAATAAAAAAAAATTTGCTATGCGAAAGTGTAGGTACTTGCAAAAGTTAATTTGAAGGTGAGTGTAAAACTCGTCATAAATGGTCGTAAAAGTAAAACAAAATCAGGAATAAAACATTTGTTTGATTTGTTAGTACCTACCACCCATCTGTGCGTTACCAATAAGACGCTAAGAAATATTCATAATCTACATTATTATCCATTGAGGAAAGAGTTGTAATGAAATTCCGGCCAGGCTTCCGATTTTGAATCCTGCTTCCTTGACATGCTTGTCAAAAAAAGATTGTGCAACGGGTGATTCCCTCCCTCCGAATACTCGGGCCAATTATGCAAAAACCTGTGAGAACTGAAGGAGATCATTAAACAATAGGGAGCTGCCAGAACTCGGCAACTTCTTATCTTGGAAAAACAAAAGGGACCTCTATTGGAAGGCAATTACATGGTTGTGTCAATCACATCAGAAGAAGAATGCCGAATTTTTACCCCCCAAAAAATACAATTGCAAATGAATTAGGCCCTGACTCTATACCATTCCAAACCTCCTATCCTTTTACCACAGGCAATCCAAATAAGCGAAATCGGGCCATAAAGGTCAAGAGTGTTTGGAGAAATTCACTATTGTGCATGCTCACACGCTACCACTGGTCCGACGGTGATGAAATTCATAGAGGACCGTCTAAAACTTAAACCACACAATCATAAAAGTTTCATAAAAATCGTACGAATATTATTAGTGTGGTTTTGCCCGTGATAATGAATTGACTGCACACAGAAAGACGAAAAATGAACTAAATTTGTTCAGAAAGCAGAAGACAACTGAAAATTCGAGTTTGGAGGACAATAGCTAGCTTCTCGTTTGCGACATCAGTCGGCTGCATATTTATTTTTTTTTTTCTTGTAAGGTGCTTATTCGGGATTCAGCCGCAATTACTCACCATAATGGTTTTACATAGGTATATATTCATTTAGGAATCAAATATAATGATATACCCATGTGAAACAATATGGTGTGTAATTGGTCGGGTACAAAAACTACCTACACCCATGAAAAAAATTTTTTTTTTACTTGAAAAACCCCTGGAAAAATCGCATGAATCAATTCCTTAGACTTCTAGTAGCTTTGATTAATAATACCCACGAAATATATGGTATTTAATAAAAATACATCAGTGTGAAGCAGCCTCAAACACACGAACAAAAGAGCTCCCATTAGATGATATTTTTTTTAATTCCAAATAAGAGGAAGTACGTTGTTTTCTTTCCAGTCAAAAGGCTTTAAAATAGTTCTTGAATTCCTCATTCTTTATAGTCGTATGATTTTCGTAAATTAATGAACTTTAGTACCTATAGATGAATTCTGGGTTGTTTGAAATGCCTACCTAGTTAAAAACCCGAAACAATTTAGAAGTTGTTGTCAGAGTGCAGAAATTTGTTGTATCCAGAACTATTTCACTCACGGATCATACAGATATTTATATTCATTAGTGAGTATATTTTTTTATTACGTATAATATTACACCTAATAATTTTAGGTCCGTGTCTGAAAGTTTCGTGATTTCTCTATTTTATGCCACCGATTTTCGCCAAGTTGGTCATCACCATTTCATGTTCAATTATTGCGATACTTGGGCTACCGCCCAAAACGGTTTGAACAAAAATGTCTCCTTACTTGACAACCCGTTTCCAAATCGGCATAGTATCCAGATTTCTTCACTTTTCTGCAACTGAACTCCGTCCTGGGAATATTGGGCAGCACAGGGAAGTCTACGCCTGGTCGTCCCATGACCCCTGATAGTAGAAACAAACACACTTTGAATACTTGATCAAAATCTCCATAATCCACCACTATGTATTCATATTTATACATCTACATCTACATATACAACATGCAAACTGATATTCGAAAAAATATCCATCGCTATTATACAAAAACTAGGAACCTACCTAATCTGAATACAACAGATTGGTTTAGGAAATTAGTTGGTTAGTTAGTCTATTAGTTTTGGGCGTTTTCTATGTGAGTAATCATACGTAGGTACATTCGTATGGGTCCGTTATGTTTCGGCATCTGTCAGTATTTACATATAAAATCTGCAGGAAACTTAAATATCAGTGTAATGTATTTATATTATGTACAACAAATCTATCCATCAGCCAGTGCGTCACATACCTACCGTCGGCGTTGAGCATATCAGATAGTTCATCAAATCTACAGTAGTTGGTAGAGTACAGTAACTGCAAACATGATCTCAGACATTTTTACCAGATCCAAATCTGAAGAAGTTACACATGTCAAAAAATAAGGCTTGAAACACAATAATGAACCTCCTTGAGAAATTCTTGCTGCGCAAGTCCATACATGAGAATAAAAAAACTATATAAAGAAAATGAGTTGATTGAATGTGATTATTGAAAATCATAAATCTCTACAATTCAGCATGAAGAAAAAAATCAACTGTTGTGTAATCATTTGCAGTGTTGTTTCAGTTTATAACGTTCTATAAATAAACCTTGGGTTCAAGCAAGAAAAAATGGTTACAACCTCTCTCACAATGAGGAACTTGCATGGTTATTCTTTATTTTGTTATTTGAAAGATCTTAATGATAGCTTTCCAATAAGGTGCTATATGGGGGTTTAAATATTTCATATTCAACCGACGGTTGAAAGTTACCGAAAATGGGTCTTGTATCTGAACCTAACTGACGTCACCTGGGCATTTCGAGGTTTCAAAATACCTCGAAAAATTCAAACATAATTTGAGGTCTATAGTAATTGTTGGGCATCGAAGCCTGTCAGTCATCTTCATGAAGAGCTGGATATAAGGATGACATTTTGATGTCGCCCCAGCTCAAAAAGTTCCATAGAAGGGCTTTTTCAACAAAAATGTAAATAATATTGCTACCCTGTCCGCCGAAGGTAGCGGAAGCTTTGTTTTCACTCTGAAAATTCGCATTTTACGCTTCAGAGCTTTCTGAACAAATTTGGTTCCGTGTCGGTCGGTCTGTCTGTCCGCATTTCCTTGTAACAGCCATTACTTCCCTGAGATTTAATCCGATTTCGTTCAAATTTTCAGGGATCGTGCGGGTGGGGCCCCTTGAATTTCATAATGATTGAATCAACGGTAGCCTGTACGTATTCGCTAACGTAAATTTCGTTTACAATTATGTTTATATTTGTTCAACTATCAAACATCAACACGATCAAGAGTTTCAACTCTCAATTTTTCTGTTTTTCAAATTTTCTTTGACGTGAGGAAGCTATATGCCATTTCCGCTTGGCAGAGTATTTTTTTTTTTCTCTTTTTGGTGGTGGTTTATTATTTTATTTGTTGTTCTCCGCTCGTTATTTGTTTCAAGTCTCATGTTGTCTCGTTGTCTATAGTTGACTAATTGTTTGAATCCTCTAAAATGAGACCAGGTGCAAGTAAAATTCATGGTACCTAGGACCTCTAACTACCTAGAGCACCAATGTGAATATTTTCTTATGACATAATTAATAGGTGTACATGGTGACAATATAACTTAAAGTACATTCAGTGAAGAGAGTGATTTTCTAAGCGCAACCTCGTGAACGCTTCAATGACGATGGCTATCAATGGATAGAAGTGATTCAATGAACGCTACCCACGCTATTCTTGATGAGTTAAGTATTCTATAAGCAAGGATTTTGAACATTAAGTTGAAGTCTGGTATAATAAATCACAAGTCAGTTCTTCTTTTTCGTCAGTGAATTTGATTGACATCCAAGATGATAACATCTACGACCAAAAGCTAATTTAGAAACACACATTTCTCTCAAATAGGGGGATACATATAGGATCATCAAGAATAGCGTGGCCATGCCTCTCGGTGACTATATCTCTTTCAACCCAAGGTCGATTCTGTAGTCGGAACCTTATCAAATCAAGGATGAGGCTGCAGCTGGAAGTTTATCAAACCAATGTCGATAAGGGTGTACATTGTCAAAGTAAAAAGCCTTGACATCATAGGACCAAACTCCTCAGCAACTGTACTATGTGTTTGACAGTGAATTTATTATAAAAGATTGTGTTGTTGTCAACCACAATGATTTCAAATCTATTGATACATACGTCTTGCGTTCATTGGATCACTATTGAATGCGATGAATTGAGGGGGATGATGATACAGAACCATGACCTGATTGGCCGGCATGCGTTGGCCACAATTACGGTAAGTGACTAAATAAATGAGGTATGTAATATGTATTAATAGGTGAGGGTGATTTTTGTAGTACTGGTCTTGTTGCCTTGGTATTCCTGATACTCTGGATGCTCCGGATCCAATTCTCGCTCCCCTTCGGCCTGCAAATTGAGTTTCCTTTGCACTCGTTTGTTCCCGTTGACGTATTTGTCCTCTTCTTCCACGACTTCCTCGTAGCTTGTGGCTCCCATCACTTCGGCAACGTAAGGGATCGTCTCTGATGTAGGCATCGGCAGAGATACCACCTGGAAAACGTACGAAAACTATCAGTTTTCTTTGAGTATACAGGGACGTTCTGGACTGGGACGAGGAATTCTAATTTCGCCCCTTGGGGTTTTAATAAAACATTATTCACATAATTGTCCATAAGTCTTCTTTATATGCCTTCAAGTGATTGGAAAATGAGATTACAGGTACATACAAGAAATAACAAAATTTCAGAATTGAAGAAAAGCAAATTATCAATGCGTCAAGACATAAATACCAATGCATTTTCAGTAAGTACTTTCTTCAAGCTCATAATGAGATGAGTCACCTTGAATTTTGGTGGTTGGGGTAATCGATGACCCAAAATATTTTTTTTAAATTTCAGTGATTGGTGGGGAAGACAAATCAAGTGCCACGCCCATTTGGCGTGCACATTACCGAAGGTACCTATATATATGTTCGTCCAAGCAAATTTTCATCAGAAACAGTACCCTCCACCCAACATGGCGTACCAATGGTTTAGCCCTTTTAGGTATAGTTGGGATATGATTAAATATTGGAGCCGTTTTGATTGAAAGTGGATTGAATCACTCTTATGAGCTTTCATCGAAATTCGGCACACCGCACCTCGGCAGGGGGACAGCCCCCTGCACCCCCGGTTAGTTCTACTTCAGCCCTACTAAAAACAACACAACATGGAACATACTTCTACTAGCGTGCTTCATTATGTCGTAAAAGTACCTATCATAATCCAAAACTGGAAACTCCAACCAACTTTGTTTGTTTACCTATTTACCAATTCCTCTGCAGGATGTGGAAGGAGGGGTAATTGGCAGGTTGAGAAGTGGTGTGAAGTGTAATAAATTCAGAGCTTTCCAACGAGTGGTGAACGATTTTTATGGAGTGGAAAATAAGGAAGTTATATATCCCTAGCAACGATTGGTTGTACGTGAAAAGCATCAGGAAAACAAGCACTACTTTAGGGTCACAATTTTCGTTCCTCGACACCGTAACGTTTTCTGGCAGTTACTTCATGGCTAAAGCATGTTCCATGCTAAAAATTTGTCGCTGCAGAAACCTGTGATTATCAGAATACGTATCAGAATGAACACCGTAACAACGCCTTAAAGGTTTGGAGAAGCCGGTAATCCATTCTCCTATACTGGTCCACTACCTTGATCCCTCCCTATAATGATTATTTAGGTCTGCCGCCGGCCGTATTCATCACTAACCACTTAACCCCTTCTTCAAAACGTCTGCGTCTAGTACCGAACAAAGCGGATTTTCTTACGAAAAAATCATGAACGGGACAGAAAGGCTGTCGAGATTGAGGTGGCCGAAATTGCTTCCAAGAGTAACCACGAAAGAAAACTTATGCAACGCCAATTTTCTTCAAAGGTTTATAGTTTTTATAGATAGAACCGGTTCTTCTAACGTCTCTATCAGTCGCCCTATTTGGGATTACAACCTCATACAAGGTGAGTGGGAGGTGGAGAGGGGAGAGGTAGACGATTCGTATCGTATCCTTGAAATTACACAGTACACAAGAAGATAGGTTCCACTCAGCTTCCTTGTCTGTAAAGCGAACGATAAATTGCAGGAAACATTCTGTTTATTCGAACCAGAAATTGGTAACCCATAACATTAAGGTGAAAAATATTAAGTTGCCTCAAAGGAACAAGGCAACTCATTATACCTATTCGTATTGCAATCCTCGAAAGCAGAAGAAGGACACACATCAAGAAAAAGTAATGGAGAAAGGAGAATGGATGATGCACAAAATCATATGCTGAGCATACTGACGCAAATGGTTCGAGCCCCAACGTTACGCTTACGTGGGAAGTCGGCTAATCATGAAAAATCTCCTCAGGGTGAGGGATTTTGTTCCTTTTTACATTCGTAACGAAACCAGTGTGCCTACTATTAATTTCTCGTAAACTTTAAATTGTTCAGTTCAATTTTTAACAGTGATATCCAACCGTATAAATTTAAGTACCCACTTCAGGGATGCCACGATGACTTGGTAGCTGTCAATAGGAAAATATAATAGGTATTGGCGTACCTTTATGTAATGTAGGTCGGTATTACAATTACAATAGAATTCAAGAGTAGGACACCATCAAAAGGGCCTGGAGAAGGTCTTCGAAGGAACTCGACTCTCAACACTATTATAGATCCAACTGTGTTTACAGTCGTCTGGGGGATTGGAAGGTAAACCTACCTCGAACTTTCTTCTCGCCATGTAATAACGACAAGTAGGTAGCAAGTGTCAGGGGTTAGTTCACCGTTGCTGAGGGTCTTCCGAAGACTATTTACCCTTTCCGAAGACCGGTAAGTAGTTATGTAAAACGGGTTCCACGAAATCGGGTTAAACGATCAAACTACGAGTAGATCGATTCAAATTCGTAGTGGTGAAACCACCCGTTATATACTTATCTACATTAATGTAATCCGAGTATGTGTGTCTGATGTGCACTGATAAAATCATGTTGGTGTTTTGAGTTTCTTTTCTGTTCCTTGCTATTTGAACCATTTGACACCATTATCTGGATGGTAAACTCTCAAGACGTTCAACAGACCCCCGAGCCCGAAGGAGAATTTTTGAGGAGGTAGGGTACCCTTTTATAATATCCAAACTTTGAGGAACTAAGAAATTATTTGTGATTTTGTCAAACTTGAATGATGGACTCTGAAAAACATTCTCAACCCTCCTTTCCTAATTACAATAATGCAAATTTTTGAAAATTTTCTCCATGAAAATCCGT
>JAEMON010000004.1:34889485-34900230 GCA_030264115.1 Lygus lineolaris
AAAAAGAAATGTTCGGGCTCGATTCCAAACATTTATCATTGAAAATAATAAACCAAAATATCCTACATTCAATCACATACTAACTTCTAGAAATCAGTCAATTCCCGTTCTAGCACGGATAGTTTTACAAGATCTCTATGCTCAGAATACGTCAATTGGTGATATAATAAAAATTACCTTAACCCTTGAGACCTTATCCGCATTTAACCGTGTGACGGTTACGATGAACCGCCGATCCTAGGTGAGAGTATTCTGCTATAGGCCTATTACCAGGCCCGGAACTTGCCCATCACTTTGCAAAATCCCTCATCAAAATCGTTCCAATAGTTTTGACAGAAAATATATACGTACAAACAGACAGAAAAAAAGACAAACATTTAAAATCACAAATTTATTTAACTGTGTTAAATTTCAATGTCTTCCTAGGGTAAAACTGCAAAATAACAACAGTCGTGTGTTTTGACCTATCACTCAATTATTTAGAATAATCTCCTCGTGGTGAAACCCTTTCAGCCTTGGTGTAAGCGAGGTAGGTATCTAATAAAAAATAAAAAAAAAAAAAAGATCCCATCCCGAACGTCCTACGCCATTCACGGCTGTCCGAGGAAAACAACAATAGCCCCAAGAAAGTACCCACCAAAAGAAAGCAAGTCATGCAGCTTCAGTGGCGTCTCCCAGTCTTATTCAACATCACGTATCTGATTTGTCACGTACTCCTGTCTTCGGTGCTCTATCCTTCCCAGGAATCTCTCATTATTGCTGGACGGCACTCAGGGGTGAAAACAATATCCTGATTTCAGGGAGAACGTTGTCTCCTTGTTACCTTTTACAACTATACCTTCATTCCCACCAATCTTACATTTTTTTTACACCCATAATGCGCATAATCTTTTCTTGTTGTACAGAAAATGATTTTCCAATCGTTTGGAACCCTCACTTGGAAACACTTCTTATAACATTTCGGGAAGATGTACATAAGCATAATGGAAAATCACATGCCTGGTAAATATCATGCTACAAAAGAATATTTAGGTAAATACACCACGAACTTCCAGCATTTATTTTACAACATGCAATTTTGTCCTTCTGATTATGAATTTGAATGATCGATTTAGAGCATAAGGAGTTCATTGGAAATTTGAATTCTTCGAAAATCAGTGTATTTTGCTTCGAAGTGAAGAGAATGGTTGATGACTTTCGAACTCGCTTAACGAATTCGCTACCATTACAGTTCTTGGCTTATCCCTGAAATACGTAGAACTTGGGACATTGGCTCAACTTTTTCTAGTCTCTCTAGTGAACAAGCATCTTGCTATACCACAGCCAATTCAGATTATCTTGCCTAACTCAATTCAGAGGGAGTAGAGATATAATATTCATATCTACAGCACTGAACGAAAGTAATAAATTAATGTATACAGGTGGTCTAAAACATATCTGTCAGGAAGGTAAATTCTTACGAGAGATATATATTTCATATTTTGGTTTATTATTTTCAATAATGAACCTTTGGAATCGAGCACGAAAAAAAAATGTTAACCCCTCAAATTTTGAGGTTTTACGTTTCAAGATACGTAGAATCCAAAAACCGAATTGAAAAAAAATCCGTCCGTTCGCCGTACGCCGTACGCGGCACTTTCCTTAGTTACCATGGACCAAAATTGATGAAATTTGGTATATCGGCCCCATTCGGGGTCTAGTTGTGCCGCGAAGCTTTTCGTTACCGTCAGTCTTCTCTAAGGGTTAGAAAATAGGGGATGAAATTTTCAAAACGCCCTAGCTCGAAAATTTCAAATAGGAAGGTATATTTTTTTCATCGATTTAAAATAGAACACAATTTTTAGCGTCGAATGAGACCTTGCGGAGCGTTTTAGGACCAACCGTTCACTCCCTGTAAGGACTTAATGGTTGAACGAAAAATAGAGCAGAAACGTGAGTGTGAATCCCAATTCTTCCCGAGTAGGCAAAATCTTCGTTCAAATATCAGCTGTTCAAATGCAACTTTCTTTAGATTCCACCGAACCAAGTTTGTTGTTTACTTTCAGAAGCTTCCTTAGTTACTGAATTTCATTAAGAATGAACGATACAACTCTCCGATAGGTAGTAATAATTTATTACAAGAAGGTACTACTCATTGTCGCCAAGAGATGATTGTGAACCTCGCGGTAGGTGGGTATTTTATGTCAATAGGATCTTTATCGATGGGCGATCTATACAGAAAATAATAAACCGTTGAGTAATAATTTGCAGCGTTTTACTTGTTTACTAACTAGATACAGTGCACTTACCCACCTAGGTATATGATTTGTTGTAAGTTAATAAATCTTCAGTTTCAGTTTTTCATGACAAACCTTGGAGTCATGTCGAATTTATGTTAATGAGAAATATTCGACATTTTTACGGGTTTTAACGAGTTAAGCTTCTAGTTGAAAATGGATTCGTGATTCACTAGGTACATTCTAGAATGAGAATCATTCTTGAACAATGCAAGCGTTGATTTATTCCGTGTTGATTTGAAAAGGACAGGAAGAAGTACCTATGTTGGAAAAAAATATCGTAAGGAAGTTCAACATCAGGCCACCTTTGGCAAACTCCATGAAGAGCCTACAGTATTGCGTACAACAAGGAAGTGAAAAGACAGAAACCTGAAATATTGGATTTTAGGTAAGTACAGAAGCTATAAGTCGATAATTATTGGATAACACGTTTCAGGAATCCATAGGAAACAGCGCAGTAGGTAACGAGTTGAATGGGAAGGGGTTGAAGATTGGTACCTGTGGGATACACCGTCCGGCCTCACGAATCACGCACGTTTCTTCAAAAGTGGAACACAGGTTTTAAGAAATATCGTTGCAATATTTTATTATGTTGTTCTCACACGATGCAAGCTATCCACCACTTCTGAACAGCTCTTCCATCAACCTCTCCAGACGGTTAGTAACCGATTGATACAATAATAGAATACAGGTACAAGTTAATATTTATACCATACCTCTATATCTTTCATATCTATATTGTCCACTCTTTGGATGTAGCTTACCTTCTCAGCATATATCAGGGAGAATACAATTTTATTGTTCAACAGAAATTTGATATCAAACTTGTTCAAAACTCAAAGAGTCGAGAAAATTATATCATAAAGAATGAAAACTAAATCTAATGATCTTCCAAATCTCACTCATTATACTTCAGTCTCTTCATGATTCACTACTTTTCAAAGTAGATACTTCCACATCTACTCTCGGTCGGGAAGAATCCCCCTTATACAATTACCTCATTGCTCGATAAATCCATTTCCTACCATGATAAACAATCATAGAACATCCACACATGGTCGCTTAGGTGGAACATTACCACCTTATCCGTCAGGTTTCCGTACAATATAAACTGGTAAAAGCCCAAACCCAACAATACTTCCTCATAATTGGCGTTTGGAAGATTTCACGTTTGCGCATTCGCAGAAGCAGAGGCTATCATTGATCCGCGAACGATGAAATTCATAGGGGACCATTCAAAGTCTAACCCTCGTAGCGAAGATTTCATCGAAATTGGGTGAAAATTACGGAAATTACCGTAGTGGCCGAGGATTAACGGACACACACAGCCAGACACAACAACAAACCAAAATTGTACAGAAAGATGTAAAAAGAAAATTCGAGTGGAAATTTTGATCTTGAGGAGAGTAAACAATTTTGCATCCCCCCCCCCCCCCCCGAAAGTGAGCACAATGCTTCCACTACGTACCTTGGAAGTGGATCACCCTTCTGGGTACCTAGGTAGTTATTATTTAGGAAGTGGAGGTCGACTCGGAACAGATGAATTTGCGTCACATTTTCGGCCCTTAGCTTCTCATTTCCGAACGCTGCAGTAATTTCTATGAGTTATGCGTTAGTTATATTCTACCTGCGAGTGCAGATTTTCGGAATTACGTGCCTATTTTATTTAAAAAATCTGTAACTGGGGAAGTTTTGAGACGAATTTAGTAGGTACTTGATACAATTTATTGTTATCAGATCATGGACTTACACCTCGAATCCCTTACGGGATTGATAGATCAACTATGAAGATGATGGACATAGCTGCATAATGCAGGAATGCGGATACATTATACCTTATCAATGCATTCTCTCATGCATTCGCACTCTTCACACCGATAAAACGTTGCATCGTCATCATCTCACGCTGTTTTCACCTTGTTCTCGATATGTTATTGGCGATTGTTACAAAGCCGATTATATTGCGTAGATGCGACTGAGATAACATGTCTAGTCACTTCTTGAGTGGTCACTCGCCTCTGGTCGGCGTGTAACTACCCAAAATTAATTTTTTCAAAAGGCAAGAGAAGTGAATCAATAATCTATTACTAATAAATGTTGTTGGCGTAACTCATTAAGTAAACTGACTATTTGGATGAAATATTCCTACTACTGATCAACATTGAGCTTCAGAGATTGTAGTGGCTGACAAGCTAGCCCCCAACTATCCGAGATTGGAAGGTTTCTTAGATCAGCATTGAATTGTAACACTGAAATACCTAACAATAAAAGTAGGCTCTTGGCAAGGGATGTTCTGGTATTTTGCAACTTACTCAGTTTTGCAACTGAACTTGTAGGAAACATACGACTCGGGTATCAATGAAGACTCCGCCGTGAAACCGGAAAAAAATATTATTTTCAAGAAATTAGGTTTTTTTTTTACTCCCAGGGTTGAAAACAATTAAAAGGCAAAATGCTTTCATAGAGGGAGGGTAGGTATAGTTCAATAGGTAGCTATTGGCGTCGAATTTGGTGATGGATCTTGATCCAAACATGCCAGGGACATAGCCAGTTTTGCTAACAAATAGCTACAAAACTAATTTTTCGACCATCTATTGCAAGAGGATCTAATAACATTGGTCGCAAATTGGCACCACCATTCAATTTCCGGCTATGAAATACATTAGTTTCAGTATTAAATCGCAGCACTTCCAATAATCCCCTGGGAAATGTGTTTAGTAAATAGTATCAAACTGTACGTATTATATAGGAACATCAAAATATTTAGTGGAAGTTGGATAATAATGTACTTCTGTGTTCTGTTGTGTGTCCTATAATAATAAACGCTTCAAGTATGAAAAAGGGAAGCGTTTCACGGGAAAAATCAGTAGGTATAGGATGAGGATTTCTATGGTGTTCTGTTTGTGACATATTGTTCCGATATAACGAGGCAGACCGCTTCCGACAGTCCGGCTGCTCACGCACTTCTTTGTCCAACAGGCACGACCGAGTTGCGAGTCCGTCGCCCAAACAGAAAGGGGATGACCCCGAGAGATGCTGCACGTGCAGGAATCAGTGAAAATGAAATCCTGAAGGTGCTGAGCGATCGTGATGTTATACGTACTACTCTCGTACTCGCCCATGCTTTCACTATCATTCAAGAGGATCATATCATGGAGAGAAGCCGATCAAAAAAAGTTTTAACCTTGTTACGATTCAAATTTTCGTAAACTACAGTTTTTGAAGGACTGGTGCTGGGGTTTGTGGTGTCTTCTTCCTCTCCTTCCGCTACTGTTTGCGCAGTGGTGGCTCAATCATGAATATTATATTCAGCTAATTCGGGAGCACAAGTATCCATCTATATTTTTATTGTGAGCCAAACTTTCTTCACTTGTAGGTATCCACTCTTATAAAGTTAACTACACATTGTATAGTACCTATTGTATTGTATAATAATAATTTATTAACAAAATAGGTACACACTTGCATAAATTATCTCACAACTGTTTATTAAATTTCCTTCTGTATAGATCACTGTTTTTCTGTGGTCTATCAATAAAAACTGCCTACAATTACGTGTAGTTCACCACCACGTTACTTTCATAAAAGGAGTATATATCTTTAGTATCCGAAAGTGCCTACCGACCTTCAATATACATGAATAGTTCCGGAGGATTTTGAAATTTCATCGATGAAAATGGAATTATACAATCGCGTTAAATAGACTGATTTGACCCATTTTCATAACATAGCCACTTGTGTAGCTCCCAAAAATAATCAAAAGCAAATAATCGCTTCTGGGAATACCCTTTCTACATGCTTGATAGTACACTAGGTAGTATATAATAATAATATACCTGGAAAGGGTTTCCCACCCAGTCAAATTGTATATCTGGTAGGCACATTACCTATTTGGTGTGTTTGAACCGTATAGAGTGTGGGAAGCCACCGAACTATCACCCGAACAAGTCGTGCTCCCTGATCAAGAGATTGCCGATGGTAGACGACATGTTTACATTATACTAACACATCTTCCTAATTCGCCCTGGCGACTTATAAGAAGCCGTTTTGTCACGCTAGACCTCCGTAATGCTAACGGAACCTCACAAAAGTTCACGTTACGTATCACGACTCCAACAAAAGATGCTGCATAATTGATGCAATCTTCAGGGTCGTGACCCATACTCACCGTCATAGGTTGACTCCCCAGGACCTTCCAAGAGAGAAAGTGGGGAAATGAATCAGTAATTGTACGAACCCCTAAGGACTGTGGTTTGTCTATAGTGCTAACCGGTAATAGCATAACTTATAACCTGCCTCACCGTGAAACCTCCTTTTATTCTTGTTCATTACTGTTTTTCCTGTTTATTCGAGTTTATTCGACCAAGCACATGGGTCGTTCCATTGTGTTTCGTTTCGCATTATCGGTTCTTTGTTAACGGTAATATTCAAAGTTATTTTTCTAGAGTATTTCTTTACTTTTTCTCTTCTTTATAATAATAAGTCGGAAGTTTTCATGGCTTGAACGTATGAGAACATTTGCAATATAACTGGGATTTTACCCATGTCTGTAAATTGGCATTAATCCCAACATGTAGTAGGCTAAACAATAATTAGTATTACTATTTTCATAGCATTTACTTTATTCGTGATTCATTAGTCTTATCTGGTGGAGGAGATCGGCGAAGTTGAGCTATCAGCGGTGTGGTTAGTACTAGTACTTGGATGGGTGAGCGACTGAGCGCTTCTGAACCAAAAATTTACCTAAGTGACTAAAAGTGTATGCCACTGGGTCATCCTATAACATTTGGTAAAGGGACACGAGGGAACTAAAAGTAAATTCCACACTTCTACTCTCTGTTGGACTGACTAGGTGACAGGCCGTCGCGTCGCCCAGTTGAAATAGAACGCCTAGAATTTTATAGTTATCCTTACCTCGAGAGAAAAGACAAAGGAAATCCTTAGGAAGGGAAGGAAATCCAATATTTCTGACTATGCAAATATTTGCTCAAGTGTTTTAAACACATTATCAAAATGTTTGCACATCCCTCTGTTGGACATCTGATTTGGCCTAAGGCCGGACCGTCGTTTCCAACATAGGTAGGTATGTAACTTGATAATCTTCTCAAGAGGAATTTCAAATATTAGTGCGTAGGCCAATACCCCCAGCAGAAGGAGGAAAGTAAAACAGTAGGCTAAACTAAATTCCCTACATATAACATTGATCCATCACAATTTATTGTTGTAATTTTTTTTTTTAATTCATGGCAAACCCTTATTTCCCACATTGTTGGGTATCTTGGGTCACTGGCCGTTTTCGCCATATCAATTCCATTTGAATACTCCTCAGTATTTTCACATTTCGGCGATCACCTCTCCACTCAAGGGGATGAAGCAATGAGCGAAATTATCAGAACAAATAATCCTTAGCCTCCCTTAGGAGGACAGCTGATGACGACCGCGAAGCCGTCAGTGGCAGACGGACGAAAATCCAACTTGAAATACCTAAAAAAAATGCACAAGTGAAATTCCTTCAAACCATGGTACAGAGGTTGCACTGCCCTAGAGTTTTATCATTCTAGAATCGGTAATAAGTAGTCAGTCAAGATCGGACCACTACATCGTTAGAAAGATTTCACGTCAGTAGGCACGCTGTAAGCAAGTATGAATACGTCAGTATATTGAAGTTCATGCTTCATGGAGGATTCCATACATGCCTGTCCTCCAATTATGACCGAAATGAGAAAATTACCTAGGTCGTGAGAAACATGTGTTTGCACCATAAAAAATGTGAAGAGACCATCTAGGGGGTAACTTGCACATTCCCTTAAAATATCATTGAAAGATTATGAAAATTGTGGAAGTTAGGCACCTATATGCGTTTTGCAATGATTCGCAGTTAGGCAGGCCGACAGAGAGCCACAAAACCGATTTGTTGACAAAGGTCTGAAAAATAAATAATGCGAGTGAAAATCTATATTTTACAGGAAAAACATTTTTCAACGCTCAAAAGCGAACAGGAGGCGGAAGGTGGGATCATGAATATTCAAGTCCATGTTATCACGTTTCAAAAAAAGCAGACAGTAACACGAATAGAATGACTACCTCGTTTCTCTCTCACCTGAATTCCGATAGGTTGAATGGTGTAACCGCATATTATCAACTTTCGAAATGACCAAAAAGTGGAAACAAAAGTAACAAGTAGAACAAAGCACATTCAATCTTTAGGTAGGGACGTGAGGTGCTATTTTGGCATAAATTTTGTCAGCCTACACTGTGATGAACGTAATTCAATTGGTACTTGCTCTCCTAGGCGGAATGACTAAAAAGTTTGTTTAAAAATCAATCGTTTTGTAACTACTTCAAAGCCTGACAAGCTCATTGGTACCTTGGAAGAACGACACAGAAATGAACGATGGACGATTTCAGTTTCGTCAGACAACCTAAGAGGTGAGAAGAAAAGTATTGGAATAGGTAGATTACTTACTGGGTTCCTTCTCTCTTTAATATTTTTTATGATCAATACCCTCCACGTTTTAGACAAATAGCTGTGTGCTGTCGTGCAAACGTATCTCCATAATATATGTATGCTGTCACGTATATAGGTATCTATTTATCCGTGACGACAGCGGCTCCACGATCATAGAAAAACATTCTGGTTTTGGCTACAGGTTTCATAATATATATGTACGAGTGCATCGCGTAAGAATGGCTTCGTCATTAATTATTACTGCGAATGAATAACCTATCGATTCTCTTGTCGTCTTGTCTTGCATAATCCACGTCACATCCATGGTAAGACCCAATCGCAAGGCCATAAATCGACTATAGAAAGACTTCAGTTACCCCCACGTGCTTCGAAATCATGATATGCACCATTGTGTGTGAAAAACTCTGAGAACGTAGGTAACACCTGTCACCTGGGAGTCATATTCTGAGATCGACTATGCAGACGCGCGTCTTGTTTTCACTGATCGACTTTTTTATACACCCCAAGAATAGCAGAAAATCTATAAGTCACGTGGTCTTTTTGCGAAGACTTTGGCTTTCCATAGCAACAAAAGGATGAAAATCTATCGAGGATGACAAACAAGTTTTTTTTAAGTGAAAAGCAAAGCGGCTGTAACAATGGGATTCTGTGTGACCCAGTCGATGCAAAACACTGTTGCAGTCAGTGCCTGAGGATGATGGAACAAATTCATCTCCATTTGTTCAGATTTTGAACCGTGAAATAGTCACATTGAATGGCTATTGACAACCCGGGCGTAACGTGATTTCATTTGCGTTGTAAACTAGCTCTGTCATTCATGCTGGTTGTGATAAAATTTTGTGATCTCAGATCGATTTTTGAAATTTATCATACGTACAAACACGATCATCAAAAGCAAAGTCATTAATGGTGGTCATTTATCATTTAAAGCAAAATTTTCATATTACAGCGAATTCCGGATAAGTGAATTCCATATTGCTTCCGAGATTGCCAATGGGTACGTAGAAGCCTTGTGTCCACTTTTGAGAGGTAAAAAATTTGTTTTGCTCCAATAAATCGAAAATCCTACTCGCTTTTCACGTTTTAGACCTTCCTGACAATTTCGGTTACGTGTCCTTGTGTCCGCGAATCCTTGCCACATGCATAATTTCCACAATTCCGATTTGATCAAATCTTCAGGGACGGCGGGTTAGGCCTGGAACGTTCGCCTACGGATTTCTTCGCTCCCGCCCTCCCGGATAGCCTCTGTACAGGCACAAACGTAAGGGTACTAGGAAACTCCTCGAAAAAATCTTGGAATCGCGTTTTTGATCGGTTTCCCGCCCAGGGTGGAAACTCGTCAAAACTTCATGTACGAGAAACTGATCGAAAAATGGATTCCAATTAATTTATCCACCCAATTCAGTTAAGAGTCAGCATTATTTTGTTTTCGATTGGACTCCCACTGTCGAGACACTCCTCAAAAACTAGCTTCGGGACACTCATCGTCGAAATGTGGTTGATGGGATGGTCGTCACCTCTGGTCAACCCTGAACTGCCTGCTATTATCACAGCTCAAGGCCACCATGAATACCAGGCCAGAACCCTAACCATTCTTAAGGGTTGAACGGACAAATAGCAGAACACGAGTGTGAATCCAAAATCCTCTGATTAAGTCAAATTCGAGTTGATGACCAATTGGTCTAATGCAACTTTTTCTGGTTTTCACCGAATCGAGTTCCGAGTTGACTTGTATGGACTTCCTTAGTTAACCACCTTTGGATCTTTGATTATGGGTAATCCGTACAGTAAAAAGTTCCATTCATGCAGCATGAGTTGGTGAGCGAATTTTCAAAGAATAATTTTAACCGATTTTGTGGGTGATTCTTATATGAAATTTAACGCTGATTCCGAATATACCATAAATATTATGTTCCTATGTTTAGGATGGTATCCCACACCAAAATCCTCAAAAAACTCGTTTTTTTGCGATTTTGAAACTAAATTTTCAAAATTTGACC
>JAEMON010000004.1:34900905-34923467 GCA_030264115.1 Lygus lineolaris
CAGCTGAGTCGAAAATGGAGCTCCCAGATCAGCTGATTTTGCTTCCGAGTCAACCAAGGTAGCGGAATTTAATTAGTCTACTGCCCATAATATATATTAATGAGGGCACCAACTGATGAAATATTAAAAAAAAAAAATTCTGTTCCATCTAGAATCCTGTTCCAATTGTTGAATCAGCTGATCTGTGAGCTCGATATTCGACTCAACTGATTTTGGAGGTCAATTTTTGACTGAACTCTTCCGGGAGTTCAATTTTTGTATCAGCTCTTATCATCTCAATTATCGACTCAGCTGATCTGTGAGCCCGATTATTGACTCAGCTGATCTGTGAGGGCAATTTTCGACTGATCTCACCTCTCATGGAAGTTCAGTTTTTGTATCAGCTGATCACTGAGCTCAATTTTCGACTCAGCTGATCTGCGAGGTAAATTGTTTACTCAACTGATCTGGCAGGTCAATTTTCGACTGAGCTCTTCTGGGAGTTCAATTTTTGTATCAGCTGATATATGAGCTCAGTTATCGGCTCAGCCGATCTGTGAGCCCGATTATCGACTCAGCTGATCTGTGAGGGCAATTTGCGACTGATCCCACCTCTCATGGGAGTTCAGTTTTTGTATCAGCTGATCACTAAGCTCAATTTTCGACTCAGCTGATCTGTGAGGGCAATTTTCGACTATCTCACCTCTCCTGGGAGTTCGAGGTAAATTTTCGACTCAGCTGATCTGTGAACCCGATTATCGACGCAACTGATCTGGGAGGGCGAATGGGAGGGGACTGGAATCTGGGAGGGACTGATTTCACCTCTCCTGATCTGTGAGCTCGTTTTTCTACTCAGCCGAGCTGGCTGGTCAATTTTCGACTGAGCTCATCCGGGGTTTTAATTTTTGTATTAGCTGAAATGTGGGCTCATTTTCTAACTTCAGCTGAGCTGTGAGCTCGATTATTGACTCTTCTGGGAGTTCAATTGTCGACTCAGTTCATCTGATAGTTCAATCTTTGCATCAGATGATCTACGAGCTCAATTTCTGACTCAGCTGATCTTTGGGCTCGATTATCGACTCAACTGATCTGGGAGGGCAATTTTCGACTGATCTCACCTCTCCTCGGGGGCCAATCGGCCAATTTCTGTATCAGCTGATCTGAGGGCTCAATTCTCGTCTCAGCTGATCAAGAAGCTCAATTTCCCTCATCTGATCTAAAAGCTCAATTTTTGATTGGGCTGATTATGAATAATTGAATCTTCTTCTGCCATGTAGATGACGTACGATATAATTTTTCTAGGAAAAGAAGCGACATAAGAAAATACTTTTATAAATAATATCTGGGTGCCAGTTTAGCTCAAATCGTAGTGCGTTCGACTTCGGCGGTAAAGGTCCAAGGTTCGAATCCCACGGGTGCGCTCGTGGGTTTTTGAGCTTCGGCCACTGACACTTGGTAGTTTGGTCAGTGCACTACCAAACGCACATCAAACACCCTCAGCACTGAGAGGAATAGATTCATAGTCCGAGGCCAGGCTCAGCACAAGCTCAATGCTTGGAGTGCCCTGATCTCGTGCTAATTTTTTAAATTATATTCGGCTTACGGGGAATTATCGTGTATGAGAATATCAAAATTTTCCCGCTTTTGTATAGTTATTTGGAATAAAATAGCACTAATACAAAGAATGACCGCGACGCGAAAATCCGTTCGGCAAAGGGTCTATTAAATGAGAGTTTTGGATAGAAAACCTACCTAATACTCTGCTCAAATCAATATAAATTAGAAGACATAATGAGGTGTTTTGTGGTAGCAGCCACCCCTAAACCAGGCCTAACCAAAATTTACTAATGCAACAGGCAGGATAAAATTTTCAAAGCCTAAAATCTGAGAGAAATTCGTAACGTGTATCAAACGGCGTTGAAACGCTTGCATACGAGTCTGCAACATATAGGGACATTTTTTGTCTTTAGCCCCCCCTTTCATACCCTTTCTCCTACCCTTCCCTTTCAGTCTTTTGTACTCCCCTCTATCTACGAATTACAATTGCTACAGGGTGATGTATTTCTTTATTGTTTCTTTTTGTTTCCTAGAGTGTAAAGCATAGAAATTAGCTTTAGGATCCACTCATCTGATCCGGACCCTGGGCATCGTCAAGTATAAATGTCCTAAAGAGGCTACATACGAAATTACAGCTTCCTAGAGTGTAAAGTATAGAAATTACCTACCTATTAAAATGATTTAACCACCGCTTCACAAATCAAACCGCTCTCGCAATATTCAGATCACCTGCTATGATCAAATCATCGAAACACCAGCTCAATGAAATTATCAGAAATTAACAAGCGGTTGCAATCATGTTAACTCGATCCCTCGGGCAGATATCGTCTGGAATGACACATATATGAATATGAAATATATAAATATATATAGGTGTAAATAAGTAAAATATAAAAAACAACATATAAAAAAGTGTTAATTTTTAGTAATCGTTTTAGAATGGTCAGAAACGGATTTCCGTGAAGAAAATTTCCAAAAATTTGCATTACAAAAATTTTGAAGCCATTGCAATAGCTTCATTTTCTTCGAAAATTCGCTAATAATAAACCGTTGTTTAATCATTTGCAATGTATCTATCCTTGGGAATCCTATCCTAGGTAAGAGGCCGCTTACAGTGGTGAATCGTCCGAGGAGTGGTGTGGCCTGGTCTACCTGGACTCCTTGGCTGGCCCTAGCCCCCGTTCCTGTCAGCGAGCGGTACAGTACAGGTACTCAGCCCTTCAAAGGAATGGTTTGATGACTTTCCTTTCGATGGCTTTCACGTTCAGCTTTTGATCGGTTTCCACAGGGAACAGGAAACTCATTGAAAATAATTTTCAACTAGTATTTTTATCTTCCAAATTTATATCCCTACGTTTGATTTCATATTTTTGACGACTTTCCCATCCAATCAGTTTAGACGAGTGTCCCACCTTATGAAGAAACTCCTCAAAAAGCCTCGAGCTCACGTTTTTGATGAGTTTCCTTTTGATGAGTTTCTAGGGACCCAAACGTAATATCCACTATTCCTCAAATTTGTATTACGGTCCAAACGAACCGATTTTGCTCAAAGTAGGTGAATAGTTAGGGAATGTCCTCTTGATGATCTCCTATGAAGTTCATCGTGACATGATATAGTAGCCACTGCACATGAGGAACGTGCGAGAACCCTGCTGAACCCTGGAGAAGTTTGCTGTTAGTTGTCCATTGATCTAATTTAAACGTTGCAAATATTATTGGCCAGACAGCGTTTATTTGTATCATTCCATATAGACAATGTCTGTTTAGATCACTGCTCTGTGGTCGAAAACAATTACCTTCAATTTTGTAGCAATAATGTACAATGCATTTCGTTCACGCAAGAAGTGCCTATATGTCGTATCCGTTGACACGTTATAGTAATTTGCATCAGGGTTTTTTACAGGGTGTTGCTTATGGAGGATCACCCCATCCATTTCCATTATTTGAGTAGGTACTACCTACCTAGTTTTTGAGAAATCCAGAATGCATGTTTTCTCATTTGTAATAGGTACCTACATACTGTAATATTTTACTGTGAATGACACGTTGTGGAGCGTTCATGTAGCAAAATTTGCAACCATTCCTGCCTCAGAGGTACATGTTTCCACTGCTTACGGAAAAATTCACGAAGGATACAAATTATTTCATACTTAAAAAAATCGCTAAAATGTAGGAGTGACCGCATAAGCTGAGAACACCCAGTATATTTTGTATGAACGTGATGAAACGTGGACCTATTCTATCATCCTTTGGATCAGTCCGCGTCCTCGATACTAGATCTATGCGAAATGGGATAGAGCAATTAGAGATTTCCTCTCTGACCAACACCCAAAACAATGCGATCCCACTGATCGGACCGGTAAAAGTGAGTCGGGCTTTCGGAATTCTGTACCCCCCCAAGCAGGGAAACAATAGACGAGGAGCAGCGGCCGAGAGCGAGGGCATGTTCAAGGACTCGGGGCAGAAGAACTGGGTTGCAGCTTCTCTACGTCACACCCAACCTACTGCCGACCTCCGCGATCTCGTTCTTCGGGAGTTGAGGGGGTCAGAGGGCTCGCGAAGTGCCGATGAAGAGGTCACGGGCCGCTAACGTCATGCAGACTTCGCCGGCAGGCAATTCAGATGAATGTATAATAGATGGTATCTCTCCCGGTGGTAGTTCTGGGTGATACCTGGTGTAACGTTTGCTGGTAATTTGGATCAGGGTTGACCTGGTTGCAAAGATCATCCTAGATATGCGGCGGGATTTATTGTTCAGTAAAAGGGACTAATTTGGAAATCGAACAATTACCTTGGAAGTCGAGTTTGTTTCCTTGGCAGCGAGTGCTATAGAAGTCGTATGATTGAAGCACTTCCATCAATAGATGATCGATTGGTCGGTTCGAGTCCCTGCTTGCACTACAAAAGTGCCAAATATCAGCGGGTACGGAATTCCCATTCAAACATCAGCTGATTATTACGCGATCTTATTTACATTTTCATAATAGATTCATTATAGTAACTTTCAAAGGCGCTGTTCCCTTAAATCCTGTCACGCCTGCCACGGACGATACTCTCCTTCCTTACCTCAAAGAGCTAGGTTGCTACAACATCCTCTCCACTATTTCTGGTTTCATTTAAGTGGGGTTTTTTTCGTGCCCCCTCCGTCTTTGAGGGGATTGTTTAAAGAAAAATGTACTAATCAGGTACCAACAAACTGGCGGGTGGACTCTCTATCCAATAAAATTGATCTTTTAATCAAACTCCCACTTTTATGAGTTTCCCACAGTAAAAATATAGTTTAAAAAATATTGTGTGTATTTTTTCATATCTTTGAAGTCACACGGTCAGACGGGATTACTCAGCAGGTACTTCCTCATAGTACCGTGTCCTACGAAATTGAGCGCGCGTTGAAAATAGCTTTACCTACTTGAATGGTATCTAACGGGAATACAGTAAGTAAAATGGAACAGCTAAATTCAATCGAGCTTTCCTAAGGATTGAAGTTTGTGACGACAGATCTCTGAGTCGAACAAAAAACAACCACGCAAATCGGTTGTTTCATACTCAATATTATTCTTTTTCGTTAAAAACTGAGAAATGAAAATTTCGACATCGCGACGACGTAGCGTACCTACTTGAGCAAAGAAAAAAAAAAATACCACACAAATTGGTTGAGAGAATTGAGCCCTAGCACCTAGCAGAGCCCTGACTAAATTTGGTCACACACATCTATCCACCCAAGTATGGTTATTCAATAGATCTGGATTCATAATGATCTGAAACGGACTTGTATGTGGTTCTTCCTTCTCTTGGATTGAGTTTTATTTTCCTCCAACCTGGATCGTAAACATGAGGACATCTCGCAACTGAGGGACGTAGGTAGCCTATACAAAAACAAAAAAAATTCTAAAAACACTGGACATTTAATGAAAGTAGGTGTAGATTACCTACACTGAATTGACCTACAACCTACCTACTCGTATAATTCCTATGTGTACCTACATAGCGTGGAGTAAGGAGTTTCCTGAAAATCTATAAACCGTTCCAGTTAGGGCTCATACTCATAGCTATCCAATCAAGACTCCCATTGACCTGTATTTTCCGTCTCGGAATCAAGTAAATTTTACCATCTGACAGCTGACCTGATTAACAATTTTGAATTATGGAAGGTTTTTTGCCAGTGAACCCTTCAGTTCCCCGCTTCTCTCTCGCCCTCTCGTTCTCCCAGAATCGGATTGAGAAAGGATTCGACCATTTTCTCAAGGACGCACCAAAGGTTCAATCCTTTCTCACGGATGCACCTCCCTTGGATGACCGAGTGCCCAAGGATTTCCATCCGTATGTGCCTAAGAAACGATCTCAATGTACAATCAAGCAGTGGCACATGTGGCGAATTGACCGTGGACAGCAGCTGCCAGAGCAAAAATAAAAAATCTACGCATGGTCCTAACCTGGCTCCATCTTTTTTAGATATCTAACTTTAAAATAATATAACGCTACATTCTGTTTAACTGTTTGTGCGACAATCACGCCCGAACAGCTGAACAGATCTCGATGAGAGTTTTTGCAAAATTATGGGAGAGTTTGCGGCCAGATTATAGGCTATAGCGATAGCGTTGTTCTATAAGCTCATTTCCTTCATCATGACATCGGCCTTCCTTACTGACGGTCATTGGGTAAACATGTTCGTAATTACGGAAAGTTCGTAAATACGTACATACATACGGACTTACACTTTTCCAAAAAGTGGAGAAAATTGATTAGATGTCGATTAGGAGCAGTTAAAGGTGGTGTTTCAGAAATTGGGGTTTCTGCTGATCGCAATACTTTCCTTTCACCATCAGGTGGGGTGAGGAAAGTAAAACATCTCCTCTGTTTACAGCACCTGCCGTTTTTCATGTGTCAGGAAGTGAACCGGGCGGAGAGTGCTTGAGTTGGACCAGTCATATCAATCTGTCATCTTCATGACCGTAATGTAGTTGATGACTTGTGGACGTGAAAGCCGCTCTTAGAGCGGTCCACTCAAGAGGTCAGAGTCCCAGTTACGCCTTCCGGACCCGAAGTACCTAATATGCATAATGACAAAATGCACCCTCCAGTGATAATTTTAGCTACCTACCCATTGATAGATAAAAACTAAATTATCCTCTTTGGAAAAAATGTTCTTCTCCTCGTATTTCAATCTTTGTCAAGATACGGTTTATATAGGCACTGATTTCTGCTTTTAACTTTCCCGAATTAATCATCCTGATATAGAACTGATGATTTGACTTAATCTCCTCGTTATTTTTATAGGAACGTTCCATTGCGAAAACCGCTTACGCACTGAATTTAATCAGTCATCGGTGGAATCTTTTACTCTCTTGGTTATTCATGCCTCGGCAACCCTGAATACATAATACCTTCAGAGAGCTTCGCATAGTTAGAAACGAAAGTTGATTCAGTACCTTTAAAATGTCAGTTGATTTTAAAATGCATTGTGTTATTGTTGTTGTTCCAGGACACCCAAATTCTTCCATGTTCCCAAAATGTTAGCATTCCAACAATTTATCAAGATTTTGATATGCATTATGTCATAAGACATGATACTTTGTACAACCGAGAAGCTCAAGTAGTACACGGTATGGATTTGGTAACGGTTGAGTTAATAACGAACATTCCTCTTTTATACATAATTTACGATCGTCTATTTTACCCCAGGTTGTATCCAAGCAGGAAGTCGAAAAATCATTACAGAGCCCGATATCCTTAATCATCACAGAGCAATATAATACATCAATCATCAGTGTGGAGTTCAGATTTCTTGGGAGAGGCGGTAGCTCTCACTTGATTAGTTATAGAAGTTTTATGGAGTATACCTAATCTTGCACGTTTTGTTCTAAACTAGATTGTCTTCGGATGACCTACAGGTATACAATCCATCTTACTATCCATCCAACTTGCATCCTTGTGGACTGTTCTAGAGTTGGATTTATATGGACGGCGGCATAGTAGGTATAATATTTAGTGACGCTCTCGAGTTGACTGTAGGTAATGTTGGGTGAGGAGGCTCCTTGAGCTAGTTTCAAAAGAAGATAGTGAAAGTCCGTGAGGATGATTTGGCTAATGGTGTGGAAACCTCCCACGAGATGATGCGACGTCGAGTGGAAGCCTCATCTACCCCTTTAACTGTAACACCGTGTAATGCGGCTGTCCAGTCGTGATTTGCGGATTTTTCTCGAAGCCAAGTGGAGTCGTCCAGGCTGTCTTTCTCGTCAGTTCGGATTTCAGGTTCCTCTTTTAGGAGCCCATGGGCAATAACTGTAATAATTTATCCATAGGTGCAAATATGATGTATGTAAAGAACAAATGTATAATAATGGTCAAAAGTATGCTCTTAGGATGTGGACGACCATGAAACTGACTCAATGTAGGTTTTCTCACCTTTCGTTTGTACTGCCCTGTTTTATTTGTGCATCATGGGCGATCCAAATTATTGTTTTAGTGTTCAGTTCTAGGATTGAAGATAACTGATTGTTGAAACTGGTGTCCGCTGTTTTAAATAAGACATGAAACCATCATGACGAGTCCACTCGTTCACAGAGTACTCTCGCTGGACACCAATTTCGCTCTAATAACAAAAATGCATGGAATAACCATGCTCACTTATGCAATAAGTACAAAACTGTAAGCAATAGGTAGGTACGCGTAGTAGTGTATGAGCTGATGTGTACCTCACATCTTACGGAAGGCAAATTCGACCGAGGGGTGCCAATACATCCAACATTGTCCAAATTACCTCCTCTACATTTGGGAATTGGCAGTAGTTTCATGAAATTTATTTAAACAGTAAGTACAAACTCCTGAACTTGATATTCCCTGCGTTAAACATGGAGCGGGAGCGCGGAGGTGACTTTCCTTGACTTCCCTGCAAAGTTTTTCATTTCCCCAACTTTTCCGTGATTCCCTGACACTGTAACCACCCTGAAGCCTCATACATTGCCCTAAAATATAGAACGGTACTATAAATATAATAAAATACTTCAAGCAACTCCAGCTGGCAACAAACCGGCCGACCCGATATCGTAACTAATCCATACCTTGAATGGCCTTTCCTTTTAAAAAGTGAAAAACGAATTCTTAATTTTAAAATCGAACTTTTTACCTAAGAATATGATATCATTTCCTAACTGCCCAGGGTCTTCCCGGTACCGATTCTTCCTAGATCGGGGAGCACGGATACACCTCCTGGTATTCAAGACATTGGATATGAGTGAGCACTGGAGCGTAGTGAATGAAGCTTGATGAAGCACGAAGCAAGGTACAAGGTTACCCAAGTTGTAGGTTAGAATCGAACGCTAAGTAGTGGATGGAGATGAATGTTTTCTTCCTCCTGGGAGAAGGACGTTCTTCGATGTTGCAATCCGGTCGGAGGTTGTCTTGAGGGGGATCAAATGAGCAGTTCGATCAATAGGTTAGTACAACGTGTTGTGTGTGAAGGATACTTTGTAATTAAAATCACCCAATGTTAGCGATCATGCCACTACTCTGTGTGTATAACCTTTCATCCCAAATCGTGACATCCAAAAGTCTATTTGTTGAAATTGAAGGTCGAGGTGAAGAGCCTTTCTTATTTTACATGCATGAAGCCTGCGTGATTTGACAGGTGTGAAGCCGAGAAAAAGTAGAACCTTAGCGACAGAAGGTGAGCCTCACACGCGAGTCCCTCCTCGCCTACACATCAACGGAAAAAGGTGATGGTGAAAAGGTATGCGAAACCAGAGTTTTCCGAAACCAATGTCTTGGCGTTAGGGGTCCGGCCTTGAAGCTGCGGACGATTCTCACGGGTCTCAGAACAGGTCACGTTGTGTTTAGAGCCAGGTTTTACCAAGAGTAAACCAACCTTCTTGCCTATTCGAACTTTCAGTATTTAGGTTACCTAAATATTGAAAACGAACCTCGCCGCTCTAACGGGGAATGATGTTACGTTCATGACAGCCACACACAATGGCAGACAGGAATAGCGTAGATAATAGTACCAAATAACTGCGTTAAAATCGCTTCAACAAAGGCTTGACCGATGATCGTATTCGTCAATCAAGTCCAACAACCCGAACATTATTATGATAGAAACCACCTCAACTGGGAAACCCATCTTTGAACATCAAAGCCGCGGAAGATACTCGTAATCAAGATCTGGATAATAATTAAAGATAGGATAGGTACCTATACATATTTGTTATTAAACAAAATACATAGAAATCACAGACCCCAAATTATTCACCTCTTCGATTCCGAAATTTGATTATATGATGGCTACGTACATTTTCGTTCAGCTCTGTGATGTTGTCTTCCTTCGAAGATGTAGATATTGTAACAGGAAACATCCCTATAATACTCGTTACGAATTGGCCAGCCTTTTCTAACGGAAGTACCTATTCAGCTAGATAACTATTTAAGCAACCCTGACATTATCTCACAAATCCTGGGAATAGTAAGTTGTTAATCGAAGATCCTGATGTGATGGTTTCCCATGGCAAGCTCGGAGTGAACATTTTTATGCGGTAACTAAGTGCACAGACCACCTTATAATTATACTTGACCTTTGTCATAGCCGGCATTTCGCACTTGTAAAATACCACCTGAATCCATCGACCCATCAATCAGTAACTCTCAACAACTAGGTGAGATGCGTCAAGACACTGAAAAGTGATAGTGATCGATACCCAATAAATATACCCATGTCTTCTTGATGTTCTGACGCTATCTTCCTTCCGAATATTGCGACTGCGCCTCAGACGGCACTGGTAATATAACGACTGCCCATGACATTTCACAGGACCTCTGGGCATCAAAGTCAGCGAAGCCGTGTGTACCTCGATGAGTGATGCGTTGCCCTTTGATTTAAGGGGAGTAATTAATTTTTTATTTGTCATTAAAGGTGTTTCCGAAGTAATGTTTCGTAATACATTCAACAACAAATTTTGAACCTGTTGCCATTTCAGTATACGCATTAATATTACCTAGGTACTCACTCAGAGTGGATGAGTAAGATCTATGAGAAAATAGGAATAGGATCCGCTATAGGAACTGAGAAACCGTAGTTTTAGGAAATTCACGTTACTACGCACACGCTACTAATGATCCGTCAACGATGAAAGTAACAGAAAACTGTCTAGTAACTAACTCGCACAATCCCTGAAAATTTAATCAAAATCGGACTAGGTATAATTTCTTACAGTTTCGCTTGGGACAAGTAGGTAATTGCCACATACAGATCGACAGACAGACACGGAACGAAAGTTGTTCAGGAAGCTTTGAAACGCAAAAAGTGGGTGGAAATTTGGTTTTGAGGAACAACATTTTTGTTTTATTTTCTGAACAAACATAAGACTTTCTTACTTTGAGTTTGAAAAATACTACACCGCTGGAAAGCTGTTAAAACGGAGGTGTTTTTCCCGTTCTTGCGAACGGGTTTCATAAAAAACATTAAGGTAAAAACCACTGATGAAATCCTTGATGAAATGTGGAATACGACAGGAATTGACGTTTAGGCTACACATGAGATCAATAAATACAGTGTTTCAGTGATATAAAAATGACTTAACCTTACCTACTGAAAATTTAACGCTCTTTCCAACGGTTTCTTTTTTTTCAATTCTAGACAATAAATTAAGGGAGTTATGACTATTTTGGTGGCTAAAAGTCGAAAACACGAAATAAATCTTAAAATTTAAAAAATTCACGAAAATTAGGGGTTAACGAAAAAATTCGACACTTTTTGTTGGGAATTAGTTGTAGAATCGATCCCTGAATTTTTTCTATTCAATAGTGAGACACCCTGTATACCTAGTTTTGGTCTAACCGTCTCCGCTTATCACTGTTCTACTGGTGTACAATGTTCCTGACACTTAGGGCCTTGTGCTATCCAACAGATCTTCAAAACCTGCCGAACTTAGTATATTAGTCGTTGGCGCAGTAAAAACTTAGTATAATCACAGAACGTTGGCGCAGTAAAAACGGTAAGCTCCATCACATTTGTCGTGGATAGAGGAACAAGGGGTGACACATAAAATAATTTGTACTGATGGGTTTTCCCATAGCTCAATGGCCGCAATATCAGATGGTGAAACTCTCATTTACGAGCAGAATGAACAATATTGACGATTTTCGAGACCTCACGTGAGAATCATCCGGCATTTCGGTATCCTGCAAAGGTTTATGACACCCGAAACTGTTTACCTTGTAGGAGTCGTGACTTGCGGTTAAGGGAAGATTCATGGCGATGAGAGGGCAGGAGAACCACGACCCACCTCCATTTAACCACAAATAGACACCTCATCCCCGCATTATTGTAGGTGGTAAGAAGTTGCGCGCTCGTGTCACTTTTCAAACCGAAATAACGACCACGATTGAGAGAGAACAACAGAGTTCAATAGTTGCGGATAGCTTCTTTTCTTCAAATTTTGGATTTGTAAAGAGAAGCGTTATGGCTATTTTATTATTGGATGAAGACATTACAAATATTCCTACTTTGATGTGCTCATCCGATGTAAGTGAAATCACTAGGAAACAATTCAATTCATTTCAGTCATACCTACAAACTTTTTGTCGCCTTTGAATATTTATGCAAGAGGTAGACAATGATAGCTATTTCCTACGATCATTATGCGCGATCTGTAAGCTATCTCCCTTCAAGGCTGAGTAATGGTTTAGAAGGCTGAGGGTGATCAGGTACTTGTCAAAGGATTACGAAATAACCTTTGTTGAAGAACAAGAAGAATTTATTGATACTGAGGAATTACATTAACATTGACATTGAGAATCCTCAAGGATTCTCATATGGAAGGACGACAAAAGGAAAATCTATTTAACACCCAATAAAATCAACGATGCTAAGGAGGCGTAAAAACAACGGCTCCCTGAAGGAAATTGATTCTCTCCATGCTGCAAATTACAATACTTCACCTGCGAATATAGTTCGTTTTTTAACCAAGACAAGTAGAATATAGTAATATACCTAACTAATAGATAGAAACAATCAGCCCCGCAGAGATTGTTGATTTTGCAGATGCAGAGATTGCTGATGACCCTGTTGATGATGTTGATGATTATCTATTACAAAGATTCGAGATCGCGTTTGAGATGGCAATAGCTTCGAGTAGAGTATCATCTTTGCCAAATCCAGAAGAGATGCCAAGAGAAGAACAAATCTTTTCACAGGGATCATTCATGTCTTTCATCGAATGAATGACCAGCCCACACGGTTTTCATCCTATCAGTACCCAATAGCTACATACAGAGGTAACTAACTGTTGAAGAGGAACAGTTCCACAATTCCCTCGACTCCGTCTTCGATCATAACACACTAGGGATACAAACAGGCCCAACATACTTCTCAGTCTGTATTGATACCCCCCTATATCACCCGTATCCCTTATACTCTATGAATGGATCTCGCGGATCGCAACGTCCTTTTTGTTACCCTTTTCTTTTTAGAAATCTCAAAAAGAACTATTTTTCGAGAAATCCAATTGCGATTTGAATTTAGAATCTTTCGGAGTCTAAATATCCACCGTTCCCCATGTCATACTCTGCTTATAGGTGCATGACTTACGTAAGTGAATGAACCTATCATTGCCGCAAACCTTCTAAATGATTCAACAGTCTGGGGGCGTCTTATTGTGATTTGGAGCCCACGCTGTCTAGTCGCCTAAATGCATAGCGCGAGACAAAAAACGATGGCTGAAAATTTCATGGTAGGTAATGTCTGAGTGATGTTGGCATTGTCGATAAGAAGATTCACATCCTTTTTCGGCGTCTGATTGAACCCGGATATCGACGCTTTACGATAGATGCCGCCTGGGATGCCATTAGATTACCCTGTCGCACTTTCTAAATCCCTTTTCCTCTCGTTTCGGGTGATCCACAGTTCTTGTGCTTACCCGGCTCGTGTTGACAGGTCACAGAAATAATACAGCTCGTTTTGGTTTTAAAATTACTTACCTAAATATAATAGGTACCAACTGCGAAAATTTATCAGACGATTCATGGTAATCAGTTGTGATGTCATTATAGGTAACAGGATGTCTCATTGTAGCGACGTTTTGGTTCATTATCTCCCCTCCATCACCTCTTAAATTCGAAAATGCGGGGTTTCACGTTACAATTCACGTAAAGAATCCTAAAATGCTATAACGATTAAAAAATTACTGAAATTAATACCAAGTAATGTTGTAGTTCCCATTTGGGGAGAAGGGTCTTATATACGGTAAAAATTAGGGATTTCCATTGCTAACATCTTGATTTGCCCTTCCATCAATATTTGACTTTGCAATAATTCCTCAGTCCTTCAGTATTCGTGAAGAATTCCCTGAAAAAAAAACTGGATCCGGTTTTTCGAGTAGGAAGACGAACGAGGAAGCGCAACAAAATGTCAAAACTGAAAAAAGGAAAGGAGTTGAACTGATTGCTTGTAGTAGCAGTGCGGCGCTGAAGTCCTGGTAATAGGAAGGCAGTTTTTGGTTATTGCCGCATCATTTTCTCTCTTTGAGAATGCGATCATCCAAGCGGATAAACGATCCTGCTTCGTCCACAGAAGTCACAGATCCGCCTCATCCCTTGTCGCGTTTTTCCGACAATTGCATTTTTTCTGTCTACTTTAGTCCTGTCCAGTGAAAACCCTTTCGCCCAACACCACTTTCCCTCGACGAATGGTAATGTAGTTCAAGTCATTACAATGACAGCATGATGCTGATGATGAGTCTTCCTCCTTTCGACTCAGATATATTTGATGCCGAGCGGAAGAACCACTCACCTAATAACTACAAACAAACTCATGAAACATCAGTGGGTATTTGCTATAAAATGATTAACCCATGCGCACAATAGTCAGTATCAAACAACATCGCCAAAAACGTGTCAACTTGAGCGTATTTTGTAAATCAAAAAAGTTCTATTCAACGGACTGCAACACGACCGATTTTGATGTTGAAGTTGTAAATCTGCACGAACTTTACCTACTTACGATAAAAGAAGAGATTTTTCGGCATCTACAGCAAGTATTGATTTATAAGTATGACTCGTCCAAAGATATACCCCCATTCACGTGAAATTTTGGTCTCAATGATAATGTACATGCTAGAGAAACCATATTTCCATTTACCTCCCCTAGTCTTGAGGGAAATCGAAACAGATAAGGATAGGGATAGGGATAACCTCCCTCTGTTCAATAAAAGTAAATCATTGACGAGATGGTATCTTGTTTCTGAGAATTCATTCAAGGAGTGGGGAAAAATTTGAATGAATAACATCGAAATTTTGTTCCAAATTACTCCATTTTTTCATTCGAAATTGGGTGCATAAAGATCCGCTGAATTAGTTAGGTATGCTACAAAAAATAGTACCCACTAGCTAACTTGGCGTACGAAAGAACGATTTGTATTGAGAAAAAAAATTTCTCCCTTGCGAGGGAAAAACATTAAATCATGTTTAATGTTTTAAATGCTCACTCAGCTGATCAGTGACCACTCAGGCGCCTTCAGCATTCTCCATTGACCCTGCTTCTCAAATTTCAGCTTCCTGCGTTCAACAGGAGAGAAAATGGCCTTGGAGCTCACTCAGCTGATCAGTGACAATAACCAAAAGCATCTTGGTACAACTAGACCCCAAATGGAGCCGATATAACGTGGTAACTAAGAAATCGGTCCGTGGTAACTAAGAAAAAAAACGTTGCATATTTGCGTGTCGGAATTCACAGAAAGACCCCAGCCCTAAAACATTAAACATGTTAATACTCGTATATCCTAATTCGATTGTCTTATTGAGATTTTTTCTAGATTCCATTACGAGACAAAAACGTCTAATCACACTTCACACTTTTCACTTTCCAAATTCTCACCATGGTTGCTCGAAAAAATTCCTTTATTGGACTTTGATCCGCTCATACAGCATTATTTTCTTGGGCAACATGTTTGGTAAGAATAGATGTGAGAATTCAGGCATGCTACGTACTCAAGTCGAGTCATCAGGATATCAAGCGAATCATTCACATTCACTGACCTATACACGCAACTTCTGTTAGAGGAGGTTAACATTTCATGGCCAAAAAGAATTTCTGATGGCGTCAGTAAATGTGAGAATGGATTTGTTTGACAGAACCCATCCTTGACGTTTCAGAAGAAATTGTTAGAAAGACGGAAAGCCCGCGGGGCAACTATGATGCAATTTTTAAAAGGATGAGTAGAAGTCAGTCTCCTGCACCTGACCTTCCCCTGCCCTGGCAAAACAGTTCAAAAGTAAAGTCAGCTTAGTAAACCCGATTTTTCATGCTGGTGCGTCGTCTCTTAACGGGTATTATAACTGATGAGCAGCGCTCGACTCTGACATTCCCATCATATTCATCATTAGGGTCAAGATCAGCAGTGGACAGCACATTGTTTGGACGGAAGGTCACTTCTATAATATATCACGGCAATAAGTGTTCAGAGTGGACATTGCCGCGAGGCCTCTAACTAGATAATGAGAGTAGTTCTGTCCAATATTTTGCTCGTATACCGATTTACTTCTAACGAAGCCTCTTTGTTCATCTCTACAAGGTATGTTCATACAGATGTGAATCAGTAACTTCCTACAAATCAACAAAACGTTAGCCAAGTAAACAGGCGTTGCATATTTTGATGCTACAATTGATCTGATAGTTGATAAATATCAATGGGACCACTCCAGGAGCTCACCCGCATCCAATAAATAATCTGCATTAATATAAATAAATGAAAATCGTGGACCAATCATGGCGCTTACATAAATCCTCTATAAATAACCTACCTATATCTACAATTATAGGAATAAAAGGATTAAAAACATTACTCACAGTAGGTAATACTCCAACTATCCGAATATATTCGAATATTTTAGCTGCACCCTCTGCGCACTTCTTGTGAACATTATAATATTCTGTCTGTTCTATCCAACTGATTTGTGTGCAACTATACTCTAACTGATAAGAACGGAATCCTGTTCCAAATACCCCAAGCCAGTGCACACAATTTGAATATTCTTGTTAGAACAAGGATAAACTTCACAATGTGCAGTTTGTTGTAATGAACCCAGTGATTATTGGTCGACACATCCACTAAGGCTCGAAATAGTGGTTTTCCGGACCAAAATATGGTCGCCTCTATTCTTATAGGAAACTGTGCGCTGATTCCGAATATACCGTAAATATTCCTATACTTTCCTAAAATATGTCAATAGCTGCGATATTTAAAAAAAACTAAATTCACATTTTTAACCAATGGAACCGCTATAAATTGTTTTTCTATAAAATAAAAGTGAGAGACCTGAGAACCCTGCGTCGGAGGAGACAAAAGCCAGCTCATCAACGCCGTAGCCATGATTTTTGTCCATTTTTCTACATTTCCTGAATTGTTTCCGTGTTCATGATTTTTTTTGTTTTTCCAGCAGACGCAGATATTCATAACATACTTACCTACACCCTTCCGGTTCCACTTTCCACAGTGGCTCGCAATAGGGGTTTCCCGGACGAAAATGTGGTCCCCTCCTTTCTTTTAGGAAATGTTGCTCTTATTCCAAATATAGGTACCCCAATGTATTGTACTTAAAATAGCTCATTAACTGCATCTTGGAAACCCTGGATTTTTTCAGTTTGGTAGTAACTTTCAAGAAACTTTTAATAATCACTAGAAAATCATGGTCACGGCGCGGCGGCTGGCGTTGGTCTCGTTCGACCAATCCTCAGGTCTTCAACTTTGTTTTTGTACAAACACAATTTTGGGCGGTTCCATAGGTCAAAAACGTGAATTTTCCAGGTTTTTCCAGGTTTTCCAAGATGTCGCAGTTAATGAGCTGTTTCGAATATAGGAAAATTGGGGTACCTATATTTGGAATCAGAGCAAAATTTCCAATAAGAATGGAGGGGTCCACATTTTTGTCCGGGAAGCCTGTATTGCGAGCCAATATGGAACCGGGTGTAAGTAGGGGAACAAGGGAGACTTGACCCACTTTTCAGTTTTTGATTTTTCTAATTTTTCCAATGGTAGTTGTTGAATCGGAAAAGGTTCCATACTGTTCAGGAACAATTGGACTACATAACCTGAGAGCTGTTTTTGGTAAAACCAAGGTTTAGGTAGAAAAATTTTAAATTTTCGAAAGTACATCAGAAGGGTCAATCTCCTCGAAGTGGAGGAGACTTGACCCCCCCCTGAAAATGTGCGGGATACATGGCCCACGACTGGGGAGTTGTACCTATCTCCAAGGTTTTCCGAAGCGAAAGCTCTATCGAAAAGTCTCGTAAAAAATGTGAATTACCATCTTAAACATAGGAACATAAATTATGGTACATTCGGAATCAGCGTGAAATTTCCTATAAGAATCACCCAAAAAATCGTTAAAATCATTCTTCTAAAATTCGCTCATCAACTCATGCTGCATGAAAGGGACTTTTTTCTCCTTCAGCACTTCCCACACAGCTTTTTTCATCAAATCCGGTGAGAATTTCAATCGGCGGTATTTCTGGAGCATCTGAATCCAAAAGCAATGAAAACTACCATAGAATACAATGATCGAAAAAAGTTGGAGTTTAAGGTAATTAAGGGGGGGGTCAAGTATCCTTGATGTGCCTGGGTCAAGTCTCGCAATCGGCACTTTTTTGCTTTTTTGAGAATTGTGGGACGCTACAAACATATTTCGGCAAATTTGAAGGCACAAAATAAAACTAGAGTTCTTGAGGAATAAAATGAGTGGTACTACTTGAGAACTTACCTTGAATTGGTCACCGTTTTCCAAAGGAGAAGTCCTCCCTCCAGATTTACTTTTGGTTGACCAAAACAAAAAAAAACACCATATCTATTGTGATAACGCTGATAGCAGATAACTTCTCTGCGCCAACAGTTCTACCACACAAACAGTACCCATTGTTGCGAGAATATATTTTTTTCGAGGATCAGGAGCTGAGAAAATGGGGGGGGGGTAAGTCTCCCATAGAAGAAATGAAGAGATTCAAATACGTCACTCACAGTATGTGTAGATAAGACACGAAATACCTAATATGATAGAGAATACTTTTTATCAGTACAATGGACAAGAGCACTGTCTCCCGGGGAAACATCGTATCCATCCAAGAATCCTGATTTTCGAATTTCGAATACACCACTTGTCTCAGGCAAATTGGTCAACCTTTCACAAAATCGCATTTCATGAAGTACCGCTGGACAACCATCAGCCACTAACTATTGGAGTCTTAAATAATTTATCCGTGCTCAAAGGACCTATCCCACTGTACAGAAAATCATGTTGTCAAACATTCTAATTAAGAACAACTCTGCTCTTGGTTCTTCTGTCACCAATGATTCGTTCTCCATCTCCTATATGTGTTTATCCTTCCTCGTGATATCGTTCACCTCCCAGAATTATTAGACACGATTTCTCTCCCGTTTCAATAGACTTTAACTCCTCCCTCAGGCGGCACTTAAATCCTTCTCAATGCCCCCCGTTGTCGTTTGACTGACCCCTATCTCTTCCCTATGACCCGGTATCTCTTCCCGATGAACGACTGCACCAAAGAGGAGCCTTTGATCTTCACTCAATCCTTTTTCGGTGACGCAACTGGCAAAAACATCCCCCTCGCCCTCCAGATGGGTCGTGTCCCATTTCGACCTCACTTCGATGTCACTTCAAAAGAGAAAATCTTCTTCGTTATAAGAGGTAGGTACTGTTGTTCTCGATTGCGCAAACTGTCATCATCCTACTTTTCTTTCGATGGGGTTCGTTTTCCATTTCTTTTGCCGCAAATTGAAGATTAGTGCAATAGGAATTTGCTAGTATCATTTCCGCAATATAACTCTACATACACGTTATGGATGCTATTCAAAACACATGGTCTCCTAGGTGTGTTTTTTTTTTTTAACAAAGTGTGCGGAGTGAAATATCAATCATATTATTCACACCCGAAAAGAGATTTTTTGCCAGTCCCGTACCAGCAATTCTCTTTCCAGGACGCGATTTTTACAGTGTTCTATGATACCACACAATAAATAGGTACTATTTATATGAACATAATCTACCCATGATTTTGGTAATTCACTTCTCTGTCAGACTTTGATGTTGAATCTTAATCACTTCCATAATTGTAATTTGATTGTGTGATTGTTGTTTCCTTAAATCATTGTTTTCTACAGTTGGAGACCTCTTCTCTAAGGACCTTTGGGTCACCTCTGACGATATCTGACCTCAGGAACTGTCTATATAAATTGATTTCGTCACATCAATCTAAATGAATGATTGAGTTAAAACGCCACTAATAGTTCCGTTCCAATTCCAATTATTCGAATATTTTAGCAACGCAGAAGGTTCTGCGCAGGTAAAGAATTCGAATACATTTGAATACTCGAATAGTTGAAACTGATTTAATTTTAGACCAATCTTTAGGTCAAATTTCATTTTGTACGGTTTTTTTCTAAATCGGTTAAATTTGGTTTCACATACTAAAGAACTTTGCTTCTCTTCAAGCTTGCAGAATTCGAAAAATAGGATATAGAAATAATTCTCCAAAAATAATTATGTAGGTATTAATTGTTTCAATGAAATGCGACCAAGAAAATAAAATCACCCATATCTATCATTATGTATACCTATACTTACCGTTGTTGTGGCTCCTGGTCGAATTTTACATGTTATATTAACACGAAAGCATCAGGTAATTATTGTAACTATAAAGTACCATGAATACGAATTGCTTCGGTTTTGTTATTGTTTATATGAAATCATTTGGGATCTCTCTATACCACTTCTTTGTAAATAAAAAAATGCTATTTTTAAATTTGATTTTCGGATTCTAGGTTCGTATCTTGAAACGTAAAACATCAAATTTCGAGGGAGAAAAAAAAATGTTCTTGCTCGATTCCAAAGATTCATTATTGACAACAATAAATCAAAATCGCCGTTTTCCTCGTGGTTTACCTCACTTAGACAGCTCATGCGTAAAGTTTAGTTTTTTCACATTAATTAACAAGATTTTTAGGTAGTAATTACGTTTCTGATGGACCCACTCATCTATGACAAATTTTTTTGTGGGCTGTATTTTGTGATGGTAACCCATCAACCTGTCCATGCAATATTAGATCTCGCACTTCAGTTGTGACTAGATGAAATCTTTCTTTGACTTCACATCTTTCTTTGGCTTCACTCCGAAAAGAAGGTTCGGGTTTTCGATAACGTATGCATAAAGAACCCGGAATGATGAAGATCCGTAGGTAGGAATCCCGTCCGTAACAAGTTGATGTGCGAGAACCATCTTGATGTCATCGCTTATATCGGGGATAGTTTTCTTTGGAGACATTGAATCAATTAATTTCTATTGTCTCAATGGGTGAAGGAGGAATAGGCTATTCTTGTGCAAGGTTCCCACGATCCTCGCATGTTTCAGAAGAGGAATTTCTATGTACCTACAGACCTACAACTTATCGATACTCGATATTCACGACGATGAGTCAGCTTGTACGAAATGTCTTTGTTCTACAAGGAAGTACAGTCACAGTATTATGATGACCTGTTAGGGCCATTCACGAGATTAATTTAGCGTCAAGTGTACATTGTTCAGATTTTTTGAAATTCGAAGTATGATTAAGGTAGAGGAAGGTGCCCGTCAAACAGATCCAACCGAGTGGAATAGATGTTTAACCGAAAAGATTGGGCACCAACATTCGTAGGTGTAATCGTCAGGTACGTTCCTACTTCGAAGTTGAAAAAAAAAAAAAAATGAGATAGAGAGCGTTGGCCCATTGTTGATAACTGGATTGTACCTAGATTTCTAGATAGTAGATTTCGAGAGTGGGTAATATATATTTAACGTCGTCTCTTCGCACTTCAAAAACAATCTAAATGGGTACCTTCTAAGTACAATGCAAAAACGTCAAAGAGCTTTCTGAAGAGATATTTTCACGGAATAAACTCTTGATGTCGCCTTTGATGGCCCTATGCCGGAATATGATATGTGTCGTACGATACACACGGAGTTCACTGAGCTTTTGTTTCCTCACTACCAAAAGTAGTGCAAAAAGTTGTTGTGCTTTCTGAACGTTTTAGTTTTGGTTGTGGAGGTCTGTCTGTCTGTGTTAATTGTCCCAGTAAAAACTATGCGAAATCATGGTCTGATTTCGACGAAATTTTCGGGGATTGTGCGGGTTAGCCCCTTCACGGTCCCCTTACCATTTCATCGCCGTCTAACCAATAGCAGCAACAACGCAACAACGTGAATTTCCTGAAACAACCTGGTTTCTGAATTCCTAGTGGTCCGATTTTACCCACATTCGGAGGGTAATCGGAGGCTGACTCTCAGACGATTGCCTATGAATTTCGTCACAATTGGATCAGTAATAGCTACTGCGCATTAGCTATTGCGCAGTGAACTTGAAATTCCTTGTCATAGGCATAACTCCGGAACTATTCTACGAATTTCGGTGAAATTTTCACTAACTGATTCTAAACGTCCAAGGTACAAATGAGGGAGCAATACTGCCCAACGAACTTGGCAGAAGTTTTTTCTGTTGCAACACTTCGTTTTAGATAGTCGGTCTCGTTCAGCTCAACATCACGATCGATCATTGATCAACGCATGAGTTACGCGGATGATCAGCGAAAGAGCCTACACCGTCCTAATCGTACCTCCCATACTTGCTGCCTAGCAAATTAGGGTCGAACCTGTTTCGGGAAATTTACATAACGTGCGAAGGTTAGACATTTGAGTCGGGCCGGATAAACTATCCGAAAGGGAAAAAAAGTTCCATTCATGCAGCATGAGTTCGTGAGCGAATTTTCAAAGAATGATTCTAACCGCTTTGGTGGGTGATTCTTATAGGAAATTTTACGCTGATTCCTAATATACCATAATATGGTATATATTATATGGTATATTATGGTATATATATGGTATTATGGTATATTATGGTATATTATATGGTATATGGTATTATGGTATATATGGTATATGGTATATATTATATGGTATATTATGTTCCTATGTTTAAGGTGGTAATTTACACCGAAAA
>JAEMON010000004.1:34934497-34951046 GCA_030264115.1 Lygus lineolaris
TGCAATAGCTTCATTTTCTTCGAAAATTCGCTAACAAGGTTATAGACAGTATGCATTTTACATAATTCATTTTCATCTTCCATTGTTGTGCATTATTTTGATTCTCAAGTGTAAATATATAGGTACTAATAATTTCTACTCCGTCATAAATTATTATACACATAAATAAGATAGTGCTTTTCTGTTATGTCTATCTTAGTCTGTTCCATCAGCAGTTGAAAACAAGACTGCACCGTTCGTGATTATGCAGTTTTCCAGATTGAAACTGAAGCTGTTGTGGATTATTACTTAGCTGAAAGGACGGCTTGATATCTAGATGTCGCAAAAAATATCAGCGTTCATCGTGAAATCGGTCTTTCTTAGTGACTATGATCAACAGTATGCCAAATGTTCACCTGTGAAATCTAACGCCAAAAAAGTTTAGATTAATTCAACGATTCCAAAACGATTGCCTAGGATAGAATGACGATCAGAAATTATAATTCTTAGCTGAAATAATGTTAAGACACCCCCCAGACACGGTTTCCCGAAGGTCAAAAACGCTACAAGCGGGTCTCCACTGGTATGATATAACGAAAGCTTGTCTCTTTAATCATGTATCCGGTTTTGTTCTAACTGTTCAAAGTCTGCTTTGTATGGTACGACAGGACATAGGGCCTATCTGATCTGAGTTTGGGCCGTCTGTTTAATGAACTTACATCGATCTACTTCATATTGCGGATCCTGTCTTCACTGACCTCATGTCGTTTACCGGTGACTGAATCAAGTAGCGGCACAGCTTCAATTCAGGTTTTAATTACCACTTCCTACTGAATCTTAAATCCGAGAGTGAAAGCTAAAGACGGTTTTGACTAGTTAGCTCGGAAGAGACAAGCTTGTCCTAACAAGTCTACCGCGATCCAATTTCCGTTTTCCTAGATATTTTTTTCGTAATATGTAGGTGATATCAATCATTCGGGGAGAATGTACATCTCTTACTTATAATTTGGATGACATTTTCTGCGTAAGAGTTCAGATGAAAGTCATTAAAATGGAGCGAAAAACTGTACACATGTACCACTGAATCAGGTTAACCTTTTTACAGGTTTAACGTTGTAATTTGCCTGGTAGGTATAATGAGATTGGTTGGAGATGAAATCAGATCTGATAAATATGGGAAGTATCACGTGAAATCCGATATTAATACAACATAATCTGAATTATTGAAGTTGTCTGTATGTACGTTGATCATAATGATGAAATTTGGCGTTTCTTATTCGTTTCATACTATTTGAAGATAAGTTGCACCAGTATTTAATAATTTTTCTGTGCCTGTCTGTCCGTTTGTTTGTCAGCTTTCACTGCCACAGGGATCATCCGAAAGTTAATGTGAGTGGTTTGATATCCTCGGATTTGTTGACCCGGCAAACGTTGTTTTGCCATATAAATGATTTCCTAGTAATTTCTAGAAATTAAAAATTTTGTCTAAAAAATAAAAAAAAACTCGGCGCTCCGCGCCTCGGCGGGGGCTTCTCCCCCTGCACCTAAATAAAAAAAAAACTCCCCGCTCCGCGCCTCGGCGGGTCGTAGAAGGGTGAAAATTGAGGATTTTATAAAAAAAAATTTAGGGGTGGACTACCCCTAACATTTAGGGGGATGAAAAATAGATGTTAGCCGATTCTCATAGATACCGGATAAGCACAAAAAATTTCATCAAAATCGGTCAAGCCGTTTCGGAGGAGTATGGGAACAAAAACTGTGACACGAGAATTTTATATATTAGATTTGAAGTTTTTCAAATTTGAGTCCGAGGGGAAGTTTCAGAGGAGTCTGAGGTAATTTCGGGTTTCATACAAATTCGAACTGTGTGTAACAATAAGTGAAATATCTTCAAATAAGTCCAACTTATTTATGATAGACCCTCAAATCGTTCTCCACGTATTGACCCCGTTGGGGGGGGGGGGGGGGGGGGGGGGGGGGGGGGATTGAAATGGGGACGGAGTTACTCCGCAGTTTTCAACTAGCAAGCTCCCATAAATGATGTGAATAGTATGAAAATATTTAAGAATTAGTCGAAGTTGAATAGAAGACCATTTAAAATTTTGCATCTTTGAGTCTAGTTTTGTGGTAGGAAGTTGGGATAAACCTGGGTATTTTTGAAATTGTTCCCACATATTTGTTGCCTCATAGATCATTCAAACTATTTTAAACAACTACTGTTTGAAAGGGATAGCTATTTTCAAACCAGTCCAGCCTGAAAACCCAACTTAAAAAATTCTCATAGTCGGGCAGGAAGTTAGAAATGGAGTTTTGGGGAAGAAATACAAATGTGGTAAATTTGGGCTTCCTGAACATCTTGACCTCATATATATGATCCAAACTGTGTGGAACTAGGAAAATCTATCGTTGACTCCAACGGAAACGCCCACGACTAGACTCTTGATGATGCCAACAAAAGGTTGTATACGCCTAATAGCCTGACCTATTATGTCTGGGCTTTACTGAAGTTCGTGCGATCTGCCAAAATCCAATTTAGGTGGATTTTTCGAAGCCAAATCTATCCAACTTTCTCTTCACGTTCTTCTCTGTAGGCACGAGTGGGTGAACCAGCTTGTTGAGCACCGAAAAGAAAATGAGAAATGAAAGAAATGTCCGGTTGTTAATTTTGATATGAATGTGAGTCAATGACTCAACCGAGTCAGCTTTGAAACAACGCCTATTTAGAACCTCTGGTAACTTGTCTGTTCTGCACTCTGTCAACCGAGTGTAGGTCGCAGGATTATGTAAATTGATGGTTTTCCAAATTAATTAAAGATTTTCCGAATTTAGTCTGAACGATCGAATTCTGCGAAACTCTATTGCCAATGGACGATAATTTAGAAAGTAAAAATAGGACTAAATTTCTAAATTAGGGCTGAAATATTTCTTCCGTTCGCTCAATTTTCGATTCAGCTGATCTAGGAACTCCATTTTTGACTCGGCATGGGTATAAAAAAGAGCACCTGGATCAGCTGGAACCTGGAAGGTTTCTGCGTAAGTTACATGTTCAACTCAGAGGGGCGACTCATCTACTCTTTTCGTAACAAATCAGCTGGATGAGATAGAAGAAATATGCATAAGAAATATGCATGTCAATATATATTTATGCGTTTTAAGGCCATTCCCAATTCCCCTTCTTGCTCAAAGGGAAACAGCAAAGGAAGACGTCATTATTCTCATAGGGAGGCTTAAATAAGGTAGGGGGATGGCGGCCAGGTGGATAACCAATCTCACTTGATATTTGGCCTGCTCTGAGGGAAAATCAAACAACTAGGTACTAAAAATTGAATTTTACAGGAGAGAATTTTAAAGTTTCAAATCGAACCCCTAAATCAGGAATCCAAAATATTCTGCACTGCCTGATATTATTCTAGTTCCAACGTACGATTATTTAAGTTATTTAGTAATTTAGATTATTCAGTACTCGCATTTAAGAACCGGGATGATTGCTCAAACTGCCCCTCAAACTACTTTTCAATTGTAATTTCAACGGCTTTTCGAAAATTGTTGAGTCACCTGGTTACGCACATTTAAAATTCCATAGTTCCTACCTGACTTACCGGACTGTCTACCTAACTTACCCTGTTAAGCACTCAACTAAACCTCATATTCTCAACTGCATTGCCTATCCTGAACAACTAGGTAACTCGAAATTAATGTGACTCACCTCATTTGTGTTACCCACCGCCATTGCGAGTGCTGTAGTGTGCAAACAGATATACAGTTGCTAGTCTATTACCGAAACAGCAATGTTTGAAATTTGAGCTAACCGACTAATCACATACTCCTCACATACAGCCAAGGAAGCGTCGTTTAGTCCTAAGCTGATACTCTTCAACGGAAACTGACGCAAAATAACCCCTATGAACATTATCTTGATTCCCACCAAAATTCGACTTAACCTACCTGGTATTTCCCCCACGCCTACCATTTATTTATCTTGCACCCTCATACGTGCAGTAAGCCACAAACAGCAAAAGACCATACGTGCCCAGGCCCGGCCAAGAAAATTTCCGGTTTGGGTCCTGAGTTTTGGCTGGTTGGGTGATGACACCAAGTTCGTGATGTTCAAAAGCAACCCTGAGGGCGATGCGTCCGTCACGCAAACCGAGAACTACCCTCTTCACGATGAATAATGACACTCCTGACCTAAATAGCTCGTAGGGTGATTTAGTTGGTATTCAGACAAATGAAGAAAGAACTTGGGTGTACAACAGTCCTATTTCGTGTTTCGTCTTTGATTGAGTGCTGATTATCATTTTCAATACTTTTGTCTACTGAATCTTTGTCAATTGTTGCTGTTTCCGTCTGAGTAACGATTTTAACAGGTAACAGGTGGATGTATAGAGTCGTCCGAAGAGCCAAGGGTTCAGAGGAGTAGGTACATCGAAAGCTGTTTCATGGTTTGTTTGGTCTTGTAATATAGGAATCAAGTATAAAGACGTCAAGGCGTAGATCGTGGCGGGCGAACGAACGTTTAGTTTACGACGTCAGTGTAGCACTACGTTGGGAAATCCATTACTCGAATTCTCCAATCGAAAAACTTAACCGATTTCATAACACTTGATTGGCCGATTTCGTAATAATAATTATCGGAATTAGCCCTGCTCCTCGTTACTACCAGTTGCTCTTCCCGCTCACTAAAATAGACTGGTGAACTTGACGGTCGGATCCAGTTCAAGTTTATGGTTCCTGCCAACGGAACCCGTTCTTTGCATGCGACTTCCACACATTCAAAAGAAAGTAACTCTGAAACCTGCCTCAGCCTCGACATTCGTATATCAAGTGTCTGAAACGCTGGAGGTACGAAAAACGTCCCACTTGAACAGCGTTTTTCTAGAGATTTCTCTATCTGGCTTTGATAAAATGGGTATAGATATATATTGAATAACGGTGGATTTGCTCAACAAATATTTTCCCACCTACCACTCGGTTCGTGCGAAGAAAATAAAAATAAATTTATCTCTTGGAAATCTCGAATTCAGATTGAATGCAGGCTGCTCGTTCCAGCATTGAAATTGTAATGGCAAGTTGGAGGTGGGTGTCCCGTGAAACATTGTTGACACACCCAGTTTTAGAATTTATACGTGAAATTGCCATAATCTTCTGTTCGTCCGACTCCACTCAACTGTACGATCAGTACGTGCAGTTCAGTACCTACCTACGATTATACGGTAAGTCCGGTATGATGGTGAAGAGGCTGCATTGTCCACGCACATGGCGGTTTTCGTTGTCTCAATCGTGTTTTGGTGGCTCTCATGACTATTCCCCTATTGCCGTGAGCTGTCTCAGAATTTATTTATATTGAAGGTGGTCTCTCCTCCCCTCATATTTGATTAATTTCTGCTTCTGCGATCCGCCATCGGAGGCACCTTGTATCTTTGTTGTCTCCTTGAATGTACTATTTCTTAAATTCTATTTTTGTCACGAAAAAAAAGTAAACCACGTCATTCACGGGCGTATGGAGTTGATTCATATACATTCGTGTAGACTCCGTTTGAAGAGGAGGACGACTCTACCAGGACACCACACGATAATCACGCTTTCTTCCGTTTAGGGAAGCAGTCGAGTAGGAAATCCGAAATCCTGAAGTTCAAAACGCTGTGGACTAAAAACGAAAGCAGAGTCGACGACTAAGCCCCGGAGGTAATCAGATGGAGCGCTCACTTTCATTGCCATGGTCGTCTGTCCGCCTACCTGCTCTGCCGTCTGCGCCCTCAGCTCCCGACACCGGTTTCTTGCGGTAGCTTCTTGCGTAGAACGCCTTCCTGCTGTTTATCAACTCGGAGTGCAGTAACCTTGAACTGCCAAGAACGCATTCTTGAGCATAATAATGAATTCATTTATACGTATTAGGTAGGTACTCTTTGTCGGGGTTCGGTTGAAAACGAGTTTCTGTGAGTAGGAACTAAGTTCCGAGTCAAATCTGGACCCATCTTCAGCACAGTGGTTTTATTGTAAGAAATTGCAGGCTTGAGTAGTTTAAATGACAGAAGTTCACATTGAATTGAATAAGTTCACATTCAAAATAAGATTCAACAACCATCATATTTTATTACTCCCCAGCCTAAATTTTATAAGTACCAAATAAATAGTCGTTACTACGTATTGTTATTAGGTGTAAGCTGTTTGATCCGCGTACCTACTGCGTCACACAGGATAGTGTAGCGATCATAATAGAATCTTAATACTATCTATATAAAGCTCATATTTGGTACTGAAAATTATATACTAAAGACTACATCCACTAGATGTAGAGAAAACTTCTACGGATTAATCCCTGACTGACTAACTTTTCAGATAATCTCATGATCCTGGTTCGTTTCCTGGTTCCTCATGATCCTGGTTTCCATTGTAACAAACATATCAAGGAAATCGTCGACCCTGCAACGCAACCGATCGAGACGTTCAAGAATTTTGCTTTCTCACTACCTAGAGTGCAAGACCTAGGGAATGCTACCTAGGGTTTGCACATCTTGTCCCAGTCAAAACTGTACGAAATTGAGGTCAGATTTTAATGAAATTTTCACGGATTGTGCGGGTTAGTCCCTGGACGGTCACTATTAATTTCATCGCGGTCGGACCACTAGTAACGTGAATTTCCTGAAACTACGGTTTCTCAGTTCCTAATGGACCGGTTTTGCTCAAATTCGCTCAGAATGTGGTTGGGAAGACGTAAGGGAGTCGTACGTGAGGGATTTTTTGTATAAAAAAAAAATCGCTGCAATTTTGTTTCGCTTGCAATGGAGAACTGACGTGAAATGTTTATTTTTTAATTGTAGTCACGCGGAGAGCAATCCGGAAATGTTGAATAGGTATTAAGAGATAAGAGTGGGTGAAAAGGGGGAGGGAAATATTGCATACCTATGTCCATAGGACCATAGGAACGAACATTGTCCTGGGAGTGGAATAGATTTGAAACGAAATACATTGCAATCTGTGTTGCAATCACCTGATGTGAATGGCGATTAGGCCCACGTGTATACAAAAAAAAAGTCTGCCAAGTTGGGTGTGGCACATAGCTTCCTCGTATCCATAACATGATTGTATATATCATTTATATTTTTAAAAAATCACCAAAGGGATTATTAGTACCTGCACAATCCCTGAAAATTCCATCAAAACGGATAAAAATTATAGAAGTTATGAGAGCTTCACGTTTGCGCATGTGCAGTGGGCACCACTGATCCGATCTTGATGAAACTCATAGGGCATTATCGAATCTCCGATCCTCAACTTTCATCCAAATTTGAGCGAAATCGGACCATTAGGTCGCGAGAAATTGATATTGCAAGGATTTCAAGTTTAGCGCATGCGCAGTTGATACCGCTGATCCGATCTTGATGAAATTCGTAGGGTACCATCAAACCATCGATCTTCAACTACCCTCCAAATTTGAGCAAAATCGGACCATTAGGTCGCGAGAAATTGATGTTTCGAGGATTTCACGTTTACGCATGCGCAGAGGCTACCGTTGGTCGGCTGGTAATGAATTTCATAGGGGACCATCTAGGGCCTGACCCACGTAATCTCTGAAAATTTCATCAAAATCGGATGAAAATTGAGGAAGTCATGCGTGTGGCAAGGATTCCCGGACACACAGACAGACAGACCGACAGACAGACACGAAACCAAAATTGTTCAGGAAGGTCTAAAACGTAAAACGCGAGTTGAAATTTTGATTTTGGAGGCAACAAATTTTTCACTTTTCAAAAGTGAAAACAATGCTTCCGCTACCTTGGTAGACTCGGAAGCAATACTTACAAATCATTTTGGGATTCACAGTGGTGTTTCTGATGTTTTTGAATCCATTTTGGTTAATTATTTTCAATAATGAACCTTTGGAATCGATCAAGAACACTTTTTTTAACCCCTCCAAAATTTGATGTTTCACGTTTCAAGGTACGTAGAATCCAAAAATCGAATAAAAAGCTGTAAATTATTACACAACAGTTTATTATTTTCTGTGTAGTTCGCCCATCTTCAAAGATCCTATTGGTATAGTAGGAAATACCTCTCTACCTTAAATTATCGAAATCGATGGAATCGATCCTATCTACAGGACCAAAATTTAAAAAAAAAATCGGAATTTTTCCCATGTTGGGGTCTAGGATGTGCATAGAAACTCTGCGTTATTCTTCGAAGAGGTGAAGGATAGAGGATTCAACAACAGATCGGGGATTTGGCCTACTCGGGAACCTACGGATTATTTAATGCGATTTTCGAATTCAACGTAGGTACCTCTGGTGATTTCTAAAATTTAAATCTTAAGGGAGTAAAAATGTTATGAGTGCCTTTATTTTATGTGAAATTAATTCACAAAATGGTGAAAATATCACAGTTAATTTTGAATTTACAATAAAACTTAAATACTCACAGCTTCTCAGCCCCAAACTCCTTATTCCCAGCCCATTTGGTATCTAGCTGTTGGGGACAACACTTCCAGACAATTTTCCGTACCCAACACCATAATTACGAGTATATTATTCTTGAGTATGACCCCCTCCGCCCGCGAGTATCCGCCCCTGCGAGACCTATACGTATCATTAAACTCACACATTTAACTGATTTTTGTCCTCCCGATGTTGATCGAAAAAGTGGCCCTAGACAGATTATTTATATGTCTCCGTGGCTCACATGAAAATAATAACTTTCGGAGAGATAAGTAGGGCAGAAAGGTGGTAGTCGTAACCATCGTGGGTAACAACCAAAAACTACTCCAACAGTCATAATTTGTATCGTGCGAGCAGTGCAATATGGAATTCTTAGCCCGGATATAGGGTTGCGATTTTTTCTTTTTTGCCGGTCGTAGAAATAAACGACGTGCCAGGCGTAACTCAAGAGGTGCCCACCGTCAAACAAGAGCGCTATTCAAGTAGTGCGCGCACGGACGTGAGCTATTGTGCTGCGGAAAGCGGGTCGAGCCTCCTTCACCGACGTTGATTGGCTCGTGATGTCTGTGCCATCGATGACTATAATAGTTCTGTAACTGTTACATAGATATCTATAAGGCGGGTCCTTATGGTTGGTGTCTCATCAATAGCTGTTGTTCGTGACAGTAAAGGATTTTCACTCACATCAAACTATCTCGTACTCTTCTTCAACCATCGATAATGGTTCACTTCCGCTCATGGTATAACTTTCTTGCTAGATTGAAGTACTATTTGACAAAGATCTAGGAATAAACCTAATGTAATACGACATATCTACATACTCCAAACTGTATCTTTTTATTCGTTTATTTACTTTCAAAGCGAAACTAGCTCTATAAAACATGAGAATAATACATGGATGTTGTCATTCATCATTAAATTAGGCACCTACCTACGTATAGCAGCATGGAAGAAATGCTCTGAAAATGAAGATTCCCTATAGGTACAGCTACCTCCCCTCTGCAATCCGAATGTTATTTCAAAATCATAGTGCTCTTTCAATGATCATAAAACTGAACCAATTTTCATGAATGTTTACTAATCAATACCTTAAATGAGTGAAGGATGACGTCTAGGCCAGCAAGAACCCTTCGGAAATTTTTGGGGGAAATTACTCAAACAACCGTTTTGGATAAAGGATCATGAGGTATATTCGGAATCAGATTAGAATATTAGAATTGTCTACTATGAGAACAATCCATCAAATAACGTAATTTGTGGAAGTCTCTGAGCCAAAAATCGCGATTAGTCGATCAATCACAACCTTTTTATTTATTTCTTGTCCCATATACCAAGACTCTATACGAAATAGTCCAAGAGATTCTGTACCCTCCTACATTTTTTTGTAATCCTGCGTTGATTTTCTAGACCAATTTTTATTTATTTTTATACGAATAGATTCCGGCCTTTCCCTATTCATGCGTTTTAGCATCTCAGATCTAGGTTTACAGTTCACATTGATGATCCAGATACCATATAGGTAGCTGAATGAAGCTATGGTTTTAGTGGCAGTAATAAAACGTCTCTTGGAGGTTTCACCTGTTCTATTCCACACGGTAAAACGACGGTTATCACTTACACGACTGAATGAGATTTCTCATGTGGATGGCTGGTCCCGAAAATGAGACGCGTGAAGGCCCATGAAACATTCCAAAGGTATTCGCAGGACCTAATACCGCTTAACAATTATTACTCCTTTATGTTACTAACCGCACGGTGAAGTAATGTTCACTTTCGCCTTCTCCTCATTATGATTAATCGAGTGGGCTTCCAAGTGAAATGATTGTGTGGGTTTGCGCAGTTCTCCGAGCTCCAGTGATCTTTAGAGAGTGGGTCAGTAGTGATGAGCTTGAGTTTGCGGTTGGAAGGACTTTTGCTAGTTAAAGACAGTAAACGCTCGTGAAGCTTTCGATCTTGACATATTCTTCTGTAGTCGACCTCAGTCAACTGCCAATGAAACCGTCACGATCGGTCTTCCCATGTGAAATTATTGATTGCACTTACTCAGGAATCACATGCTGTGATGTGACGAAGTTCCACAAGGTCCTTGTAAGAGGAAAATACGAAAACTTTTGCCCATATTTAAAGATTTGGTCGTAATGTAAAATTGTGTTCATGTCCATCTGCATGTGCCGATGGTGCGAAATCAATAAAATCGGTCCAGAATGTGCGGGATATACCTGAATCTGCGTGCAAGTAAACCATTGACAGCTAAGCAAATTCATGAAAACATCATACTTCAAACATCAACAAATTACAAAGGCCTTCTCCATTTGGGGGGTAGTTTTTTGGAGGGGGTTTGGGGAGGTACAGGTTTTTTGAATAAAAAATAAATAAATAATAGGTTGTTGAAGGATCAGCGAGTAACGAATGGGCGCAAGCGACAAAGCATCAACGCATAACAGAGAGAAATTCTCAACCGGTTGATGTTTTCCAGTATAGGCAAATGTTGACATATAACAGGAATTTTCTTATTCAATGCCACCAACCTGCTTACGTTAATTTGTCAACGATCAATGATGATTTCAACTATATTGTTATTGACATGAGTATAGACGGCGAGTATATATTAATATAATATATAGACGAATATAAGCTAGATCATCATTTTCTAGAGCTGTACTTAATTTGAACAACATGGAATCAATATTAGGTAGGTATCCAATATTAAGTTGTCTCCGTTACTCTGTGGGTAGGTACCTACCTGTATTAGCATCCATCCTCCGTGACGGAGCAAAATGCAAAATGCTGCTTAAGGGTGATCATGACTTATCACAATTTTTGGGGTTTTGACCTTTCTATACGTTCAAGTATTCACGCCGGAGACAATAATCGAGCTTATCCTTACGAGAACCCAAAAGATCCACTTTCACACCGTGTCAAACCTCCACGGATTAGCTCCGTCTTCATAACAAGGTACAAACATAATACAGATTCCATTTCTCCAAACTTTCCTTCAATGCTGAAATAAAAACTTCAAAAAACTGATACCATGCTTATTATAGAAACTGATGAAGGTGCAAAAGGTGTCAAAAAAATGATGAAAAAAAGAGATACGATAAAAATCCATTTCACGAATAATTAGATAAGACAAGGCGTCTCGGATAATTAGATAAGGCAAGTACGGCGTTTTTATCACGATTTTGATATTTGTAGTTACTATTAATACATGTCTGTTGGTCAGTGTGTCATTGAAACTCTCCAACACTTTCAACCACTTGTTAGACTTTCCTCAAGTAATTGAATAGCTTTCAAAGAATCTTTACCCCTCTCCATCCCCTCCCAGAATTCTTCTTGAATAACCTTAAGAAGGATAATTTACCTCAAACACCCATCAATGGTTGGGGATCGTGTCAACGGAACCATGCACGTCTGCCCGGAGTTGAGTGACGCAGGCCCAACCGTGCGTCACAAGTCCGCGTGCTCAACAAGCCCCGTGAGCACGCAACAGGTGTAAAATGGGATTTTACTTTTTTTCAGGCGGCAAAATCACGGGTAAACGTGGTGGGATATGGCCTGACCGTTGTGAAGGCGATAGACAATATTACCTGACGTTACCGCGTTGTCCGGGGTGAAGTAAGAACCGTTTTATACCTCTTGGAGGACTTGTAGATTCAGGTATACTTTCGCGGTTGTTGCAGGGATAAACTTAACGCTGCTGCATATCCGGCAATGATTTATGACTCAAGGAAAATCGTACTAACCAGCGGTGTAGAATAGATTTTACCGGCTGCCTCTGGAGTCAGGAGTGGCTCACTTTGGGTCAACAACTGACAAGAGGTATAAGAAAAGAGTAGAAAATTGACATTCTTATTTCAAGACAACTTATTATTTTCAATTCAATTCAATTTCAACTTATAAATTTGATGTTTTCCGTTTCAAGATACGTAGAATCCAAAAATCGAAGAAAAAAAGATCCGTCCGTCCGCCGTCAGCGGCACTTTACTTAGTTACCATGGACCAAAATTAATGAAATTTGGTATACCGGCCCCATTTGGGGTCTAGTTGTCCCCAAGAAATGATTTTGAAGCTCGCGCGATATATAGATAGGTAGGTATTTTATACCAATAGGATCTTTTTAGATGGGCTATCTGTACATCTCTTGGATTTTGGTGCCAACTGTCACCATTTTTACGTTTGCTGAAAAGTGTTGCACTTTCATGACATTCGCTGCCAAAATCCATGGGTCTAACGAGTCGATATCCTCAAAATCTCTAGTAAATACCTACAAATAGCGGCATTTAGCGTGGTGCAGACAATTGATCGGTAGTAGTATAAGTAGGTGCCTCACTTAACTACGTTTGGCAATTAGACATCTTTACTGGACTAACTAATTAAGGAACAAATGGATGGGATTGCGACTTATAAGTCATTTTTCTCTATGGTAGGTATATATTGTCTCCCATAGCCTGATCAAGATAGAAGATGTAGAGCTAAAGAACAAATTGATTGACTGATACCGCTGGAAGAGATGGATGTATCCCTGTATACAAGGAGGATTGGATTAGTTTATTTTTCTCCACAATCTGCATAAATATCCCCCAGCCCAAGATGGTCCGCAGGGTTCAAAAGCTGAAGTAAACAATATAGATACATGGAATCGGAAATTTATCCATGCATCGCTAAACTATTCTTCATAGCAATCTCAAATTGATAAAGCAAAGAAGGATTCCTTTGTTACATCCAAGACTTTGGCCACCACATTTTGTCATGTGCTGCAGTCCCGAGTTTTTAAGGGGTCTGGGTTTCATAACTACTAAAAGTTCTCAGGTGTCTATAGGTAAGTCAAGCTTGAAACTGAAACTTCGACTGTTGGAAGTTCTGGATTTAATTTCTAGCTGAATTCTGACAAATTGGCACCTTTAAGCAACGATAATAGTTTTAGATGGGAATATTGACAAATGGAATCTACTTATCACCATCTATCCCTTCATTCCTCTACACCAACTGTATCTTATACAGTTATGAACAGTACGAAAATATGACTCAGAACAGGGATTGTGCCGGATCTTGCAAGAGATTCCACGAATCAGGAATGATGCTACGTGTCCAGATTATATCTCAACGACCTGGGCCCCGGACTCAATAAAGGTCGCAGAACCCGTTTTCGTAAGTTTCATAACATGCAACCAAATTAGACATCTACAAAGCCATATATTATATAGAGGATAGGACAAAATGACACGGTTGGGGTAATTCCAACCTTCTCTAAGTGCTTCAACCAACTCAACACGACTCCCATCATATTCCAGTTCTAGAATTGTTACAAGGAGCCAAGCGTTATAGATAACACAGCCATGAAATTCCGACCCGTTTTCCCAACGTTGGAATCATTATTGTGTATGGAGCTCTCCTGATCTTCACAATGTGCAAATAAGTAGGAGTGAAAAGTATCGAATCGTCAAAAATGTGTAGCTAGTAGCACTTCGAAGAAGGATAGCGAATGTTTGGACGGGTTGAAATAGGTGACGATGGTAGGTATTCTTTAATGGATTTGTGTTCAGAGCACAAGAGTGAAGATTTGTCATGAACATTTTAAATCATCTTTTTAAACCCTTGGAAAACTCCTCCTTGAATCTAAAAAACCTGAATCTAGTTCCAGGGTACCAGAATTTCCGGTCGTAATCGAGTTGTTACAAAAATAGTCGAGATTATGTGATTTGAAAACTCAAAATCCCTGGAAAAAGTAGCAGAATGAGCTCAAACAACCAGAAACAAATCAACCACTGCCTGTTCGCGGTCGGGTCTAGAAATAGTAGCCCCAATTTTATGACAAGCGACTTCTGACAACCATACCATGGTCTTCTTTTGTTTCCATGGCCGAAATTCCTACAGTAACCCTATCATTTCTGTATCTGCCACACTAGTACCTCGAAGAAAGGTACCACTACCTTCAATATCCAATCACGCCAACTCACACCTAGTTGGTCATGAATCTCAATGTCGTAAAGCAATTTGTAGGTTGATTATTATCAATCCCAGATAGATATGGTTAATAACTAAATCATCTACGTTTACGCTTTCCCATACTAGGCGCATAATTAGGTGCATAATTATTATCATTATACTTATAGATATTTCAAAATTTGGGGAACATTCATATGCAAGCTTTAAAAAATATTCCATGTTTCATTCATAATTAACTTTCCGCATAAAAAATATGCCTACCACTAGTGCCAATATTGGGTTGATTAATCCATTATTGGATTTTTTTAAATTGAGCCATCATTTAATGGAACAATTGCATGAATTTTGGTCCAATAGGCCCAGAGAAAAAGTGTGAGCAAGGACCAAGATTTAATCTCTCGAATTAAACTGAAATTAAATTAAACTGGAATTTAATTCATCTAGAATAAATTGAACTAGAATTAATGAAAGAATTGAACTAGGATTAAATTCGAATCAATTAAGAATTGAGCTAGAATTAATTAAACTAGAATTAAATAAGTACCCAACATTAATTAAACTTTATTAATGTTCATCAGAGCCCTTACATCTTACATCCAACCAAATTAACTTACCAGTGGTATTGTGATGATATTGGTACTGAATTTTGATGAGGTTAGTACAAAGAGATTCAAATAATAAACCAAAATATGGTATTGTAAGTGATTTGTACACGTATATGTAAATTTGTGTATGCCTAGTAGTGTGGGTAAGTGACAAAGAATCCAGCAATGATGATGGATGGAAACAATGTGTCGATGACGTCAAATCGACTAGTTAGATACTGCTTGATCCAAGATCGTTTTTTGGACGGACGTTAAAGTGCGTACTGGTTATCTAAGACGGTTTTCGTCACGACACCCAGAGGTAATGGTAAACCTGCGGATTTGTAAGTTGCAATATCCTTCCAATGAAAAAGGAGGTTTCCACCCCTCCCACTTCGGGCAGAAGAATCAAGACTCCAAGAGGCCTAATCTGGCCAGGAGCTTTGCCTCATTGTTGGAGCGGGGAGGTCAAGACAATGGGGTTGAGTGGGCGATCCCATCTATCTTCTCCGTGGTCCAGTAGACTCTACAGATCTGTTTCCCTCTTAACACGAGAGATGAGTATCATGTGCCTCCCTCCCGGTTGCACAACTAAATACGCAACTATACTAAGAGGGTCCTCTCAGAGTGGTTTCCAGTGTTTTGTTGATGATCCCCAATCCTGCATGAAAGGAAGGTTGTACTAATCCCACTTCCATCAGATCTGATCTTACGTTCTTGTGGGATTCATACGCTAAATAATCCACTACAAGGTCCACTGAAGTCTACTACTGAAGTAGGTTAGGTCTACTGAGAAAAAACGTAAAATCTGGCAGGTTTGATTCACAGGGTGAGTCGAGTAGGTATGTTTCATTTCAAGTTTACTATGATTGTGTTTACTAATTACTAACCCTAATGTTTAGGTAGAATTGCCCTGATGTAATGGTAAAATCGAAAATAAAATGGACACAGCTCTCATCTAAGCATCGGCAGGGGACAATCGACATGCTCTCTGCTGGAGAGGCCTGAGTTTCAAGGTTCCGCAGCAGTAGCATTGCTGGGAGTACGCCGATCGCTTCCTCCTTATCATTACCTGTATATCATTACCGATGTACATCCACATACGTTGTCGTCCCCTTTATTCCGAAACTATGAATGTGCAATTCAATAGTTCCGAGGAAAATTTAAAAAGCTGATTCTAATTGTTGTTTGAATTTTACAGAGTGTAGTTTGTTGTTTTATACACTGTTCTCCCACTTTCTGGTCAGGGACCTACTAACGATTGACGTAAAAATAATTTTACGACCATATTCCCCCTCTCCTTCATTTTATAGCACATTCGTGGTTTTGGCATCAACAAATTCAATACATCATCATGCCAAAATAATGAATGTGCAAGAATACTACGATCGTCTTCAAGCATCACATTAATGGAGTTCCACCGTTCCACACTATTCAGCATAAAAATGAACATCTGACATATCAAAGGATTTTCATCAAGTTGATGACGTTAATACCTATCTTAGATGATGCCAAACTCAAAATTCGATTTTTGGCACATTCATGATATTGGCGTAAAGGGGACATGGGAAGTGTTGTTCTTTTTTTGGAAGGGGGGGGGGGGGGGGG